>JAKLMK010000110.1:0-18927 GCA_022813445.1 Neophaeococcomyces aloes
CTTGCTGTCGGGTTCAAGCTAGTTGGACTAGGAGAAGACCACAAGATCGAAGCTCATTCGGAAACAGCAGACGTACAACCATTACCGTCAGAATGGGACAACCACTCATCATATGCGTTTCGATACACCCATGCGCAGTCCTCGATGGAGTATCTCATCAAAATCAATAGACTAGGAAGCAAAGCTATCATCATGGGTGTGGGTCTAGGAGACGACAAAACTGCACAGCTGGAAGTCAAGGCTCAGGACTACATTTCCGAGAATTCGTTAAAGGACGTCAAAGCCGGTGCAGACACAAGTGAAACCCTCAGAAATGCGTTCATATCCTCAGGGCGAATAGCAGACTTGAGCTCATTACTCAAGCTCAATATCATACAAAAACTAGCGCCTGGCCTACAGAAAGAAGGGTATGAAGACTCAGCAGAAACTACTCAAGAACGAGGGCAGACATCAAGGTCAACGCAGGATCCAAGAAGAGGAGAGGACAGACCACCAGAAAGAGATCCGTTACGCGAGGATCAACCACCACCAGCTAGACCATACCCATTCGATGATCCTCTAGCTGTAAACCCTCGACGACCAAGACCAACTCCCGACTTCGCACCTCCTGGGTTTGAAGATGAATATGAGTTGCAGAGACCAGGTCAGGTGTTCCCTGGTGGTCCAATCCAGCCCTTCGGTAACATTGGAGATAGAGATCTGTATCCACCTGGACTTGGACCTCATGATCCACTGCGGATGGGTCCAGGTGGCTTTAGAGGTGGTGGAGGTATGCATCCTACATTTGATGATCCATTGTTCCAAGGACAAGGTGGACAAGGGGGTTACAACCCAATGGCGCCTCCAGGTGCAAGATATGACCCCGTAGGACCTGGTGATGGACCGCGAGAAATGAGGGGAGGCCCGAGATTTCCAGGTGGTCGTAGTGGAGGGGGTTTTGGAGCACCGCCCAATCCATTTGGTGGTTTTGGTGGAGGGGATTTTATTTAATGCTAAGAATGGTGGTTGCCAGCACCACGGAATTCCTCAGAATGACTTGATTGAGCACACCCAGACCAAGAGTGCGCGTACTGCGCTAGGTCTGTATCGCTGATAGCACCATTTTCCTTCACGGCATTGGTTTGTGAATACAATTATTCTTCAAACAGTGGAATGCCTCCTTAATAATCTTTATGCGCCACATGTGGCGTAGCTGCATTCCACCTTCGAGGCTTGGCTCGACTGATTGCTTGGGCGTCATTGTCTGCGCAAAGGCTTCGAGTGGTCAATACCGACAACAACAAGTAGACTAAATCTCCTGCGAGAAAGACTCGCTACCTGTTCAGATCTCTGGCTCTCACTGTCGACTGCAACATACGATACGCCAACCTCCTTGTAGCGACATTCCAACTCGAAAACCCAAACGACCGCATTTTGTCCCCGTGCCGTCTCCAGTAACCAGATTGCATAACCTCCTACGCGCTTGTACCTTACGTACACATACATCTTACTCTTACACCAGAGTCGAACATGGACTCGAAAATGGATGTCGATGTTGGAAAGCCCGCTCAGCCTCATGGACTATCCCCAGTATCCGACCCACAATCCATACCTACCTTGGATGGCTGGATTGAAAGTTTGATGACTTGTAAACAATTGGCAGAAAGCGATGTTTTAAGATTATGCGATAGAGTATGGCATCTACTTATCGCGTACATGAGCAGATCAGCTTACAAGAGCAGGCACGAGAAGTATTACAAGATGAGTCAAACGTTCAGCCAGTGGTATGCATACACGAAAGAGCTGTGATAAGTCTCGAAGCTGACTAGAGCTACAGAAATGTCCGGTCACAGTCTGTGGTGACATTCACGGTCAATTCCATGATCTTATGGAGCTCTTCAGAATTGGTGGCCCTAATCCAGACACAAACTATCTCTTCATGGGTTTGTTACAGCTATTGCACCGATGTGCGCACCCATACTGACTTGCGATTGCAGGCGACTATGTTGACCGTGGTTACTACTCAGTCGAAACCGTCACCCTCCTCGTAGCTCTGAAGATCCGATACCCACAAAGAATCACTATCCTTCGAGGCAACCACGAATCCCGTCAGATCACCCAAGTTTACGGCTTCTACGATGAATGTCTCCGAAAATACGGGAACGCCAATGTATGGAAGTACTTTACTGACCTCTTCGATTACCTACCTCTTACAGCTCTGATCGACAACCAAATTTTCTGCTTGCATGGCGGTCTTTCTCCTTCAATCGATACCCTTGACAACATCCGCTCTCTCGATCGGATTCAAGAAGTTCCACACGAAGGACCCATGTGTGACTTGCTATGGTCTGATCCTGATGATCGATGTGGTTGGGGTATAAGTCCAAGAGGAGCAGGATATACATTCGGACAAGATATCTCGGAAGCTTTCAATCATAATAACGGTTTGACACTGGTAGCGCGTGCACATCAATTGGTGATGGAGGGATACAATTGGAGCCAGGATAGAAATGTGGTAACCATATTCAGTGCACCAAACTATTGCTACAGATGTGGTAACCAGGCAGCCATTATGGAGATTGACGAGCATTTGAAGTATACTTTGTAAGTTACAACGGCAAAATTCCTTGGTGGGGAGTGAGAAGCTAACATCTGAACAGCCTACAATTCGACCCATGTCCACGAGCAGGCGAACCAATGGTGAGCAGGAGAACACCAGACTACTTCTTGTAATCGACCTGCCCATCAAAAAGCAAGCGAAATAGAGAAAGCAAGCGAATAAGTATACTATACCACCTGCATTTCCTGAAAAGAAAAAAACACGGGCAGCCTCGTGTTAAGATGAATGCAAAGTGTTCCAAGAACAATGATTAAGACATGTTGTTGCGAGAGGAGCAAGCATGAAACCATACCCAACCCTTGCGCCGCTTCAAAACTAGAAAACCGGCATGATTAGACAATCACAGCGAGCGCGCAGGTAGACAAAAGAAAGCATGAAAGCATTAATGATCCAATTCTACCACTATCATCCAATTGTTTGAAGAAGCTTACCCAGCGCGCCCAAAATCACGAGTACAAGTTCATATTTGACTTACTGATTCCGTTCATGCTTCATTCCATCTCATCGCCTGTCCTGTTTGAGATTCTTAACATCAAATCAGCGATAGACACGACGCCTCATCTCGTATTCCAAAAATGGCTATAGATTTTCCAGGCTCAGCAGTCAACTTGTTCTACCTGCCACTCACCGTGATATCATACACCTTACATGCTACACCATGACATCAAATCTGAACTACCTCCTTCGTTTCTCTACTCCTTGCTCCCCTGTCTTCTCTAGTTTCTCCAAACGAAAGGGTAGTTGTAGGTAGGTGTTTTCACATCGAACTATGCTACGATGAGCAGAAATCGTCACATCCTCACGTTCAGCTGGAAGAAAAAAAGACGACAACGCGAAAGCTCAACATCTCCATGGGTTGGATTGAGTTGAAACTGACTGGGCTGGTCCGGACTAGAATGGATTCGTGCTCCGCCGTGTCGTGTTGTCATTTAATACTGGAAGATGTGAAATTACACTCGATGCTCGTGGAGATCTCTCATAAGCAGAGGCAACGTGGATGCTTCAGAGCAGGTCAAGGGCAGTGGTTGTTTCTGGACGAATCTGGCGTGTTCGTCGTGCCGCGTATCATTCATTTAGTGAACGTCAAAATGGATGACATGAACTTGGCAGGGATGATGATGCTGATCTTGGTATTTCAGTTAAAGTGTTTCTGTGGTTGCTCGAGGTGGATTTGGAGGTGCTGTGATCTGTGGGCTTCCAGTTGCGATATGGAGTGTGGTGGTTAGGCGGGAGGAGTGAAGGTATGAGAAGTGAGAACGGGAAGAGGCTGAATGTACTAGAGTATAGAGGGGGCCTACAGTGGGTGTGGTGTGGGACAGGATGGTATGCTATTCCAACAAGGGTTACTGTGTATATGATGGGAGGAAGGAAAAGAAGGGCCTTGACTAGGCCTAAACAGATGTATGGTGGACAGTGTGGTTCCGATCGGTCCACGCCATGACTCGTGACCTTCATTCTATATCGTGCCGATACTGTCGTGGCTCCGTATAGAAAGCGTATGCTAAGTGCAGGTGTATCGAAGTCCGAGTATAGTATCTATCTCATTCTTTCAACGCCATAGTCTATCGGTGCCCTATTAAAATTGATAGCGGTTTCGAGATGACGTGCCCTCATCACCGCTCACCCCATCGACGACCCTACGTCTGACCGCGTGGCACTCTCGCATCCGCTCCATTTTGCTCCGTATTAACCTCCCTCATTCCCGGTGGCGTCCGCATCCTCACGCCTTCTCCTCTTCCAACACTGTGTCCCCCACCATAAAACTGTCCGGGACTGAAACTTTGACCCCGTACATTTTCCCCTCTGGCGATAGCTGCTGCTGCCTGGGGGCTCAATATTTGGCCTTGCTGTGAAGGTCCTCTGGACATTGTCTGTGCACCACGTTGTGGACTGATTGTTTGCTGTGAAGTTGCTCTTCCTGATTGAAGCTGAGGGGGAGATGACAACGTGATACCCGGCATTTGAATGTCGCCTTCGCTTTCGTCTGTCGCGTCATGGTCGAGTTTTGATGACAAGCTCATGGAAGTTGGATCGTTGAATGTGCCAGTTTCGTGAATGAAGTTAAAGACTTCGGCAAGATGGTGGAGAAGCATTTGATTTAGAATGGTCTGTGCAAGGTCATCAGTATTGGTCTCGAAGCCGAGAAGTCTTCATTGAATGGACGTTGGCATGGAAATAGTTGAGGATATGTATGCGTGATGGAACGCACACAGTGAGGAGATCAGGATGCCTCAAGAGGAGTATGTGGAAGGGAAGGACAGTATTTGCCCAAGTTTGGCGAGGTGTAAGATGTTTCCCGAAAGCAGAACTGACTTACCTCATCACTCTGTATCAGCTTTCCATATCTTTTGCTGACCTTCTCAGGTTTTTGCCAGACATGGTGATCTTTTGCCACAAAGATTTTCGAGTGCTCCTTGTACCACGAACTGACCCAAGCATTATTTGGATTGCTGATGGGTCTTATAGAGCTTTGACAGATAAATGCAATAACACCGCTCAGCCGATGGTACACATTATCATGGTCGCTTAAAAGTTTGGCCACCGCATGGAAAGCATTGCCAGCTCCAAGAAGCCATATTCCGCCGTCAAAGTCATATGGTTCGATGTAGTTCTCCCACAGGTATTCTGCAAGTTTGCCTGCTTCTTGTCGGGCAATATCCGTTGTCTGAGAGTTGTAGTCGACAGAAGTGTTGTAGTACGAACGATTCTCGTCAATGTTACGGTCGTTGGTGATTGTGATGTGTTCGGGAATATTAACGTCAATAACACCAATGCCCTGTTTTGCAGCTGTTTCGATGTAGGCCTGTGCGGAATCAAGCTAGACAGTAAGTCAATGAGTTTCAATTCACGTACGTAGAGACAGATAAAAGAAGTAAGGAAAGGTAGCGCTTACCATCCACGAATCATGTGGCTTTTGCTGGACAGTCTGCGGATTCTGGTTCGAGATGATATCTGGTGGGTCATGGAAGAAAACTATGAGATGCTTTTTGTTCTCGTAGCCCAAGGTGGCCAAGACTTGTTTGTTGAAGGATTTGGAGATCTTTTCGCGGTAGATGTACAGTTCCGTCAACTTGTACCTATCATAAAGGTGTTGAGCTTGGTAAGCACGGATAATGTCATGAAGTCGTTCACCACCAAATATACCGTTGATAGGGGCTTTAGGATACATGCATCTCCAGTATCTTGATTGTATCTTTTTCACCTCGTCGATAACTCTGATCGCTGATGGCGTTGCGCTTGTTGCTTCGAGTCTGTCTGGTGGTTCGCCCATAAGTGTGCGGGTCACAGCAAGGGCTGAGCGAGAGATAGCACGGAAGTTGTAGCCACCTTCTAGACAGACAGCAACCTTTCCTCCGGCTAGCGACATGAGCATGTGGGTCATATGGGCGTAGCAAGGGGGTGTAACATTACAACCACCAAGCTCATCGCCAGCTGCTGCATCAAAGCCTGCGGATACAACAACAAAGTCGGGGTTGAATGCATTGGCAATAGGCATGACCACATGTTGGAATGCATACATGTAATCCCCATCTCCCATACCTTTACTCTCCCAAGGGATATTGACGTTGTAACCTTCGCCAGCTCCAGCACCACATCGATCCATGCCACCTTCTGGTCCTGACGGATAGAACTTGCCACCCTGATGAACATGCAGTGAAATGTATAGGATGTTTGGATCTTCGTAGAAGGCCTTTTGACAGCCGTTGCCGTGGTGAACATCCCAGTCAAGAATCAGTACTTTCCTGCATGCTTGACCAAATAGTTGCTGGCAAACGCGAGAGGCGACGCATGTATTGTTGAAGAGACAGAACCCCATAGTTTGGTGAACTTCAGCATGATGTCCCGGAGGTCTGATCACTGCAATGGCGTTCTTGACTCTCCTTTCCATCACAGCTTTGCATGTTTCGATGGCACCACCAGCAGATAACTTTCCTGAGTAGTACGACAGCCTGTTGAAGTAGATAGAGTCCATCGTTGGTGATTCAGAAAGGTCTATCAAGTCATCATTTGACATGTCTTTGAATGTCAGTACAGATCCAGAAACATGACGGGAGAAAGCTTACCTGCCGTGCGCCTCACAAAATCGTAATGTTCTGCCGTATGAACGAGCTCGATTTCTTCCCTGGTTGCTTCCCGCGCATCGATCCGTAGGAGGGGTTGATCAACCATGAGCGAGTAGCCTTTCGCAACCACCAGGCCTGCCTCACAGAGTTCCTTGAAGATGTAATAGATTCGTCGGGGATCTTCAGGGTGAACAGCTTCAGCGGAGAGTGCAGATACCTCGGCATGATACCTCATCCGTTCATCGTAACACAAACCGGTAGGTAGTTGGCGGATAGGCAATCCTTGTGGTATATGATGGTTGTCGTCGACTGAGGATTCGTCAGTGCTGTCATAGTCCTCCATTTCGTCCTCAGATCCTGTCTCGACTTTGAGATCTTCAACATTGAGAGGGACATTGCCAGGATCAGCCATATTCACATCAGGCGTATCCATCTTGCAGCCAGGTTGTGCTCCACCTCCAACACTGATTGTCGTTAAACAACGATTACAGAATTGCAAAGAGTGCAAACATGATCGCGTTCATAGCACGTCCTACGAACCTATCAGACCAAGAAGTGACATGAAGTAGGCATGCGAGATTAGCTTAACAACTTTGTGAGAGATTATACGTGGAAGGGCACAACAATGTATATCAAGGAAGGACTCGCGCAGGAGTACCAAGGAAGTCACGCTAACAAACGTGCCAAGACATTTCCCAAGCCTTGTCCCGTCCAGTGATACCAAGGCAGGACATAAAGGGGTTTAAGCGTGCTCAATCAATGTTGCCGCTCTGTTATAGTGCTTTTGAGTACTGCTCGCGAAACTTGACCTTTCATAGCTTCATAATCAGTGTCATTAGTACTACGGTTTCCCTTATTTGAATGACTAAGATAGATTCTCTCTAGTAACATCATTCTGCGATAGTCATCATAGGTTTTGTCGCGCTGCATAAATCGTTTCGTACAAGCTCGCAGCGACTTTGAACTCGAGCCTCACGATAGATCAATGGAAACAACTTTAACGATGACACGCGGGATGTGGTTTGAACACGTCTGGCAACAATACTTAGAGCTTATTCATATCTATGTGCTAACGATGCACCTTCAGGAGTGACTGTCAGTCTATGTACTAAGCTAGTGATACCTCCTCATGGCTTTTTTCGATACGCTTTTGAAAAGTATAGAGTGCTTATGAAGCTGAGTTGTCACCAGTACATTCCTCTGAGACAGAAATACCTACTCCCTAGGAAGCATTTCCATCAACCTTGGCGATGTATGCTGTTGAGCGGTTAGTTAAAGAACTACCAGACACAGGATTGATGACTTACCAAGGAGATCAAGCACACGTCGAGAGTAACCCCATTCGTTGTCATACCAGGAAACGAGCTTGACGAAGTGGTCGTTGAGAGCGATACCGGCCTTGGCGTCGAAGATGGAAGAGTGAGTATCACCAATAAGATCAGTAGAGACAATTTCGTCCTCAGTGTAGGCGAGGATACCTAAGAATGGTCAGTCAAAGCACGTTTGAGCACAGAACAATCATACCCTTGAGCTTGCCTTCTGAAGCCTCCTTGATGGCGGCCTTGATATCGTCGTAAGAGGCTGGCTTCTCGAGAACACAAGTGAGATCGACAACAGAGACGTTGGAAGTAGGGACACGCATGGACATGCCTGTAAGCTTGCCGTTCAACGATGGGATAACCTTTCCGACTGCCTTAGCAGCACCTGTGCTGGATGGGATGATGTTCTGGGCAGCAGTTCGTCCACCTCGCCAATCCTTGGCAGATGGGCCATCAACAGTCTTCTGAGTTGCAGTGTACGAGTGGATAGTGGTCATCAAACCTTCCTTCATGCCGTACTTGTCGTTGATAACCTTGGCAAGTGGAGCCAAGCAGTTGGTTGTGCAAGAGGCGTTCGAGATGACTGGAATATCAGACTTGTAGTCCTCGTTGTTGACGCCCATAACAAACATCGGAGCATCCCCAGATGGTGCACTAATAACAACTTTCTTCGCGCCGCCTTTGAGGTGAGCAGATGCCTTCTCGGTAGAAGTGAAAACGCCAGTAGACTCGACGATGTATGTGGCTCCGGTCTCCGACCATGGGATCTCGGCGGGATCTCTCTTCATGTAGAACTTGACCTCCTTGCCGTTGACGACGAGACCATCCTCCTTAACCTCGATGGTGCCTTTAAACCTGCCGTGCGTTGAATCATACTGCAACATGTATGCCTGCGATGTGTTAGACCTTCAGGATGTTGCACAATGACTCTCCGAGCTCTTACAGCATATTTTGGCTCGATGAAAGGGTCGTTGACAGCCACGACGTGGACTTCATCGTGCTCGACACTATCAGAACACATCAGCTCGATACCTCCGACATGGACCTGGTCAGCACGAACGCATTTCGGAAGACCTGCGAACTAGTTAGCTGAGCTGGAATCCTTGAGACACCTCTGGTCTTACAATTCGACCAATACGACCGAAGCCGTTGATTCCCACTGAGATAGGCATGTTGAACGAGATTGAGTCTGATGTTTGTAAGGATTCTAAGAAGTGGACTTGTTAGAGAAGCGAGTTCAAAAAATGCGTGTGAATAATCGAAGTAGTGAACGTTTCATCGATGAGCTTCCCCCACTTATTGTTTTGGTTGAGAAGAGTAATAAACTAGTAGTGGTGCACCCCTCCAACGTCATCTGCTTGGCAAGGCAACACTTACTTCTGAGGGACTTTTGGGGAACACAGATTTCAATGATTGAGATTGAAGCGAGAAGAGGAACGCGAAAGATCTGCGACTTTTTATCTTCACGAAAGTGACAAGACAGCTACCCGATCAAATTGTTCCTGAGCAAAGTTAATAGCCTGTATACTATAAGCGTTCCGTGCTAGGTTAACTGCCTCTTTCATTCATCCAATCGCTACCGGTCACAAACCGTGACACGATCCGAAGAGAAGTGTCTCACAGAAACTTGACCGGATTTTTGTCCATTCTATAACGGAATATCAATGATCCAGTGTTGAAGCCGCGTTCCCGTCCGATAAAGGAGACAAATACGTAACGCCATTTGTAGAATTCCTTAGTATTGTTATTCATAACAGATGGAGTTTGAAGGGCTGGTCCTCACGTCTGTCGCAACTAGGGAACTTTCCAAGCGGGACCTCGGGGAAACACGGAGACGCAGCATTCCACAATTCCACACCATGTCGGGGAGATGTGGGTTGTGTCCATTTGTACTACAGAATTTCCTGCTCTAAAAAGGTTCAAGCAGCCCAGCAAGAACACTATCACTCCTCTTTCGCCCCTCCTCGTCCTGCGCGCTCAGCAGCTTCGATGGAAGCCTTATCAGTCTTGGTAGAGTCACTCGCGCCACCCAACATGTTCATGAAGCCCCCGCCGGTTTTCCAAGGTCGCTTCAGCTCGCCCGCGGCAGGATGACCCAAGATGTGCACCTTTGTCAAGTTGCTTTCGTAGAGAGATTTCAGAGGCATAATGCTTTGGAGGAGGAGCGGGTTCGTGTACTTCAAGTAGAGATGCATGAATCCCATCATCGCAACTCCCGTAAGCTGTGCCTTGTACGCTGACTGTAGTTGCTGGTTGTCGTATTCCATGACCGTCGTCGTTACGAGCTTGGGTTCTTCGGTCGAGCCTGGGGATGCCGCCTCAATATACTTGAGTGTTGTGAGATCTAGGCACGTTAGACTCGCGAGGACAACAGGACCGAGACAGACTTGCCCTTCTTTGATTTGATTTGAGTCCCAATGTAGAAGTAGATGCCAAATATCAGAAGATTCGACACGATATACGCCACTCTCACTGCGAGAAGCACGCTCGGGTCTTCAAAGGGTATGTACTTGCTACCTTGCATCGACGCAAGTACCAACACCAAATTAGTGACGGCAGGATTCATGGTGGCGGCGGAGGAGGGTATGTTGATGGTGTGATTGTGTGGTGTGTTGCGTGCAAGACCTTGAGAGATGAAAACACGTCGCAGAACATATTCAAGATGCCAAGCCAGGGTTACATCATTTCACAGCTAGTCTCAATAAGGAAAGGTATCGGATGATCATAGCACAAGGACTGCTCAGGTACCATTGATCACGACGTTGCTTTATTCCAGACTACAAACATATAGTACAACATTCTAGTTGAAGAAGATCGCATCAACTAAGATATTCCTAGACGGTAGGCCAACAACTTGACTGGTAAGACGACCTTGATTGGATCTTTCGAAGAGAAGAGGCTACAAAAGAACCGTTAAACATATGTGGTCCACATCACTCGAGTTTCTCTTCACCATGCAGCGCTTAACACCCTCTAGACAAGCTATTCCTACAACCAATCCGGACACTTAGTAATGAACCGACTCCAAGTTTGTCAACACCTTTGCGTCGTCCTGCCCTTTATTCGGCTGGGTTGTGCTCACCCTCTTTCAAGGCGTGTACTATCTTTCGGGCCCTTTGCGGGCAGAGCGTATAACATGAACTTGCGTGGACTGTGGCCGTGGCTGTGGAAGCCTTTCGGAGGACGTCAGTGCCGATATGATAACGTCCTTCATGCCCGCCATAATGTCAATCGACTTCAGCTACAGCAGAACAGCATGACGAGATTACAAACCACGCTCCTGTGTTGTTAAGCTGCCGTTGCCAAATACATTGCCGCGATTCCTGCTGCTCGTCTTGCACGTGGGCGCTTGCTTTCTGCTTTTTCGGCGCCTTGTGGACGTAAGCAGTAACGAATTCCATGCATGATATCCGTCAGTACGTCCAAATACCAGCACGTCCAGCCATCATCATCAATATCAACATGTCTAGACGTCGCATTCACACATCAACATGCTGATGAGATAAGATTCATGTCCAAGCAGGTTTCAGAAATGACCTTGTCAAGTTTTGCTCGAACGACGAAACGAATGATGCCACACAAGACAGGTACCACTATCTAATATAGGGCAAATGCAACAACTAGACCCCGGTGCAGCAAGAATGAGTTTTTGAGACACAAGCTAGCTGCTGCCGCCTTCTCGCTCCAGAACCCAAAACTTTCTGCGCACCATCCGCGAACTCATCTCCTCTACAATCACAACACCTTATCACACACGAATTACATCGATTTTGCAGATAATCATGTTGTTCTTCAATATATCCTATTCATATACGATTATGATAACAATAATTACTGACGGAGAGGTTCGTTCCGAGTTCCCACTCCTGTCGAGAACTTGGAGTTGACGTGATTAACTCGAACTTTGGCCACAGAAGTGCCTGTCACTGGCACAAACGCACAAAGGTCATGCGTCCTTCTGAGACGCAACGAGGGTTAAACTCCCGTGGGGGAGAATAGCACACCGTACTCTCGTACAGACTACGTCTTGGGGAAGGGAACCATGCTAATCTATGTTGAAACACGGCCATTATGTACTGTTTGGCAGAGAGGGAGAGAGCAGATATAGACCAAGAGACGTCTTGCAGCGAGGCCTCAGAGGAAGCGCATTCAGAGGGTTCAGTCAGCAGTGTTTAGGAGGCTTGAGGTAAGGACGGGAGTGGTCGGTTGTTAAGGACGCCGTAGACCTCACTCCACGTTGCTGGTGTTGTGAAAGTAGTAACTCATATGCTGTACAAGCTGGTATAGGTCAACGTCTGGTTGAACTAGATCATGTTGGAATACTACATATGTTCTATAATCTACAGTGGAATGGTCATCCTGAAGTTCTTAATCCTCCATAACATGGCGTTGTGTAAGCAAGGAAACCAAGACTCGAGCTCGCCAATTCCAGGTTGATGCTTGACTTTCCAATAAACCTTTACACCTATCATGAGATTCTTACTTTGGCTTTAGTGACGAGCGCGACACGATATAAAAGTTCTATAACGGGGCCACTGGTTATGTTTGGAAACGTCGTATGAGGCTCAATCTTAGTGACAGTGTGAAAGCAAATCTACATTTGATCGGAACACCGTCCTATTAACGTCCTTCCCACACGTATTGAGTGCACAGATCAGACTTGTTCTTAATGCACTATATATACACTACATCCTGTACATATAGATGTGATCTCCTAGATCACCGTCGTAGCTAAGAACCGATAACTAATATCAAGTTCGACAGCTGGTCTTGCAGTTGTGTACCAGTTAAGATAACAGTACCTGCCGGACACGTAGCTGGTGACTAATGTATCTAACTTGGGGAAATGAGATTTGTCGCGTACTCGTCGTTCAAAAATCTTGACCTCGCTTTAGTAGTGGATCACTCCTTACGGACAGTTACTCCATGGAGCGCAGGCTCTACCTTTATGGCTACTAGACCTTAATTGCACCTTAACTAACTAGGGCTATAGCTAGTATATCATACGACAATGCGGGAAAACAAAAAGCAAAAAAACAACAATCAATCTGTGGCTCCTGGACCTACGAACGAAGTGGTATGAGTTAGTTAAGGAGCTTTGTAATTGAACCATGAGCTTACTTTTGAGGGCTTCTGCGGGTACAAGCAAATTGGGGGCTTCTGGGGCAAACAATAGGTGAACGTCCTATATGACCTGTGACCTGATCATAAGGACCTGAAATCCAACCACTGCGCCATGGGACCGGAAGCTGTGAGATTGATTGTTGATACTATATTTTCCGTCATCGCTATACGTATGTACCTGTCCTGTGTGCCGAACCACTGCGGCAATCGGTTGAGCGTGACTGCCTCATATATGCTGTTCGGAAAACCGAAGAACGGCTTCGAGTTCTGTTAGTGAACTGCAGCTTCTAGATCTGACGTCTTTTGAGCTCCCTCGTACTTCGTGTGGTTCTAAACGGGAGGCTTTTGATCCCCTGAGGAGCGTGAGTCGGGCGGATACGAATTGTCAGGATCGCTGCACATCCACTGAGTACCTCAGCCCAGGTTGCTAAATGCACGATAAGTCTATACTCAACGTTCATACACGTCGTCCCATACGTTAGCTTAAGACAATATATTCCAGGCTCTTTCCACCGGACGCGCAAGCGGCTATCACCATCGAGACACAACTTGAACATGATCCCTGAAACCTAGCAGTCCTCTGTCCCAGCACAATTCTCGCAAGCTCCAGCACCAACACTCTTTGACTTCAGCAACCGCTTTCTCGAACCTACCTCGATGACAATCTGCCTAACACTGCACTAATACATACCTGCTTCTTCAATGACACTCCTCTCAGTTTCACCAAACAAGCATCACAGTGAGTTCCGAATCCACTGCTATCCCAGCCTCTCGGCCTCGCGATTTACGTTGCAATGAGCCTTTGTTACTACTTAGAAACTTCGAAATTGACAAGCATTTTACCGCTGGCAAAATACGCAAGAGAGATTATGCACAGGATATACACATTGTCTGCAAAAGAAGGTGAAGATAGAGTTTATCGGAGTCATGGTTCTCGTACCATGTTAGTGGATTACGGTGGACCATAGTGACAGATATCTTCATGTGTTCTAAGAGACACGTATTCTCCCGTCTCCATTACATGTATCATTTTACTCCCCCTACGTCTTGGTAGATCAGCATGCTCATATGCAGAACGGGTTTCTATCCGCTGCGCATTCACAATGTTCACCCGATATAGCCTATCATGACTGTATTGCCGCGCTAACGCTGTGAGATATTTAACAAGAAGCTCCGAACCCATGAATCAAAGAGCAATGCAACTCGACCAGAAAATTCAGTGCACTTGTTGGAGATCGATTCCCATGTTCTGACTGTTTTCAACATGGAGGGCTCCTGACTACAGTCAGCGACGGATGATCTTCATCCTACAATTCAATATGTATTGAGGTATAACATAGTATAATTAGCTCGGTAAGAACCCGAGCCAGCACTCAACAATACAGTCGCCTAGCGAATTTATGGAGGGCACCGACTAACATAGGAGGTTGTGATGCAAACCTCGATATGGGTTCGTGCTCTTCAGGACACTGACATAGTCACAGTATGAGTTGAAAGCGAAATGAGTTCAAAATCAAAGTTCAAAGCACAGCACCAGCATCAGCAACAAACACCAATTCCAATTCAAAGTCCTAGCAAAAAGAACTTTTCTTTTATCTTTTTTTGAGATGGCTGTCAACGGACAGGTCATCTTGGGCGTGAAGTCAATTGTCACTTCGCGCGCACCGGGAGAGATTCCTCCTCCCTTGACGGATGCCGTAATTGGTCTCATGATAGCTCTACTCTAGGCTCCCCCCAGACCCTGATAGAAATACTGACGGTACAAGTAGCATGCTATATGGCAATTGCACCGTCACCCTGGCGCAAATTCTAGAGAACATGGAATTGGCTCTACTATGTAGGTACATGTATGCAAGCAAAGTGCTTGATACGTGATGAGTGGTTCACGCTCAGAAAGGAGCAGCCACGTTAATGCCAATACTTTGGCAGGTGCTCTCCCTGCTGCTAGCTCATAACAATCGTCCCTCTGCAGGAAAAAGTGTTTTCATTTCCTTCATCAACCACAACCTCTTCTGGAAACAAATCGTCTTTCATCAATCAAATCTAAAATCTAGTGCACTCAGCTACCCTTTCAATCCTCTCGTCAATACAAATTCCCAAAGACAGCCTCCACGCTACCTGAGACAACGCTGCCTGCGTAAGAACATATTCCCTGGTATTGAGATGGATATCGACTAATAATGATGATAGCAACACTACCACCACCGCCGCCGCTATGCCTCGCTCCAGTAAGCATTATCCGCTGTCTTCACTTGTTCCGCTTCACTGTGACATCCCTTGATTTGTTGCAGTCTCAGTTCCTGAGCAGTGGAGAGCTGCTCAAGACTGTATAGTGGAAGCTGTGTCCAAATATCTCTGAGAATCATCACTTCCTGTCCTGTCTATTATTGAAGATCACCATTTCCAGAGATTGGACATATTGCCGCAGACAACATCATTGCTCAGACATTACAATGCCTAGACTTGTACGGACAGCAGAACAGGAAATCAAAATACTTGTTGGTCGTGTGGCCAATACGGCCATTTGGCACTCAAGCTAGAGTGACAAGGCGACGACCTGTACCGGCTTGAGTATAGCATTGATTGCAAATCATCAGGACTTTAGTGCAGCTTACAACTTTCCGAACCCTTAACCACTTCCATCCCCTGATTCAGACTTAATGTGTACTAACATTAAATCCCTTGGCTACATTTTGTCCATTGCTTGCTATATGATCTCTCTTCAATTATCCTTGCTGTTCCTGCTGAGCGGTACCTGGCTGCTATATTTCTTGGATACCTCGATGAGTATGCTTTCGTTCCGCACAATACACTCTATGCGAGAATATGACCTGCTATATTAGTGAACTACAGTTCTGACTTATCGCGTCTAACAAGAAGGCATAAATATTGTGTATTCAAGCCGTTGATATCAAGAATTCACAGATCTCTTGATGGATGGCAAGTGGCTGTTTTGATAACGGTGACTTCCTCATACATCATCGCTGGGATCTTGACATCTTGTGTGGCTGAGATTAATCAAAAGTTGCAAAATCGCAGGGCTGTGGAGAGCTAGAGTTGTCTGTAGCATTGTTCAATGTGATCTTTTTTACGAGCCATATCTCTCAAGTCTCTTCTATCATGCACCAGTAATATTGCAATTTTCAATCAATATCAGTGACACAAGGTACCAGCAATAGCACTACCAGGAGGCCACCATCATACCCAACAGCCACTTTCCCGAAGAGGATTTCTCCCTTTTCTTCATTGCTTAACTTGTTTTGTCTCTATCCGGATAGCACATACCTGCCAGTCTGTCATCCACAGCCGGCACCTAGGAATCAAGTCCATTGCATGCTGACACATCTTTGTCCATCATCAATCTTAGTCCAACAATAGCAGATTATTCTCCATTGTCATATTCCCGTGCAGTTAGCTACCCCAACACATCAAGGTCTCAAAAGGGATTTGACAAGATAACGCACAAATCAAATAAGCTAGAATACTGTGCTAGCCCCTTCTCAAACTCCTCTACCACTGGCCCTGAAACTGGGTTTTTCTTCTTCTTTCCCTTTGCTTCTCCCTGGACGCTCCCAGCTCTGCTCCTGAGATTTCCTTCTCCGAACTTTTTCGACATTCGAACTTCTCTTAATTTGCAGGCAGCTTTCCATAAGCAGTTTCCTTGAAGGCTGGAAGAATCTTGTGTAGGCTGTACCAGTTCCATGGAATGTTATCGTTTTCAATAGATAATTCACTCCATCTTATCTCCACATGCTTCCAAGAATGTACGCATGATCAAGTCCTTCTATTCTTCCATCGCTGGATTCGGGTGTGCATACGATCCAAGTATCCGCTCTTGTAACAGAGACGCGAGTTGTCTCGTTGCAATCACTGTTGTTGATTTTCCATGTTTCAAGGTACTGTTGTGTTTGGTCTCTTCTGTTAATAGTTACTACCACCACCCGGATTGGTACTCTTGATGGATCGGTGTTGATGCAAGCTCTTGTAGACAGCTGAGATGTATTTGTTAGATAGAACCGGAGGTCTAAGAACCGTACCAGGGTATATCAATGAAACACTTCGAGTATAGGCCGTAGGAAGGTTAGGATAGTCTTCCTTTTCCAAGGGCTGAACGGCCGTGGATTTGGGTGAAGGTACCCTTGGTTGGTATGCTGATTGCTGTTCGGATAGTGAGGCGTCGAGCAGTAGATCACAGTTTCGGTATGTAGGTATATTCTGAATTGGAATACCTACCTTCTTTGCATCCTTGAGGTCGATGAACCATACCTGCCACGGTTAACAAGAAGCAGTGGCTGTAAGTCTTCCGTGTACCTTTTTGATGGTCTGCGTAAGCTACAAAGCAATATTCTCTTGCTGCGACTGGGTTTCGGCTGCTCATCAGGCTTCCGCTGCCAATCCTTGATAGGTAGACAGTACGAGGGATACGTCTTCGTCGGATCGAATTTGTGTATCGCTCCTGAATCCTTTCTGCGCCACAGCTATTCCGGTACTTTGTGTTTCATTTGCAAAAAGAAATGTACACATGGTTTTTGGGATTCGTGTAAAGTCATAATATGTTGCGCACTCTCTATAGATGTCATGATGGTATTTCTATAGAATGAAGGTTTTACAGGAGTGTCGTGATTGTCCCTGTAGAGATGTGATATGCTTGTTGTACCTGAGTTTTTCCTTCCTTCCTATTGTAGGCTCTCTGACTGGTGTGGCGGGTCTGACTGGTCTGACCAGGTTGGTAGGTGCATGGTGTATCCGGTGTGTACGGTATATACGGTGTATGCGGTGTATGTGGTGTGTATCTCATTCATCATGATTGTTTGTTCATGTGTGGTCCCTTCCTTTTTCTGAGTTCTTCTCCCTTCATCTTTCGCGTTCCCTAATCTTTTGTCCACTTTGTCTTTCTTTTGCTCTTCTACGAACTCGTCCCCAATATTGCTTTTCCTTTCCTGACGATCCGTCTCTGTTTAATTCTTTTTCCTTTACCTCATTCTCCTTGCTGCTTTATCCATAGGCTTCTTAGCTTCTCTCTTTGGCTTCTCTCTTTGGCTTCTCTCTTTGGCTCTTCTCTTTTGCTTCTCTTTTGCTTCCTTTTTTTTGCTTTTCCTTATCTTTTTATCTCATCTTCTTCTCCTCAGGTCTCGCTCCCATCTCATTCTTCTTTCTCTGCCAGACCTCTCACTTTCATTGTTGGTGTATCCCAAAGCGCACCAAGCAAGGCGATAACTTGTCTTAGTGTTAATAAGGTGGTACTGCTGGAAAATATGTTTCAGAGGCACGAGTGAACTGATCCTCTGTTGCGATGTGGCGAGATTTGTAACGAGCAGTCCAGAGGCAGAGCAACGACAGGCATATTGGTGGTAATGGTCGTTCATAGTTTGGCGGTACGAGTGGATTTTTGTTGACTTCATCGACATAGATTCAAGGCCACGCAGTCGCTGATGTTGAGCAAATAATTCATGCTCCACGAATGTATGATGAACAGGGCATTGTCCTTCTCGGCTAACGTGTGGATTTCCGTCTGCTTGTCGGGAGATTCTCGACTTTATCGGTGAAGTATTGAATGTACGCTGACTTTACACAACAGAAGATGCTTGCTCGAGGGTGCCGGAGTCAATGTCGTAGTTTTCTGTGTCGGAGTGTGGTGTATATACAACTCTCGCAACGATGATTATGGAACTGTTCAATGACCCAGGCTCTCGTGTATCATTCCAGGATTCCAGCGCTCTGAAGTAGTGCCTTGAAGCTTATTACGATCAACATGAGAGGGGGGGGGGGGGGGGGGGGCGGGGGGGGGCGGGGGGGGGGGGGGGGCGGGGGCGGGGGGGGG
>JAKLMK010000110.1:18937-81963 GCA_022813445.1 Neophaeococcomyces aloes
CCTCCCGCTTATTACTCCCCGTTTCCCTCCCCTACCAGTCCTGCCTATACGCTTATCCCTACACACAATCCTCACCCCCCCCCCCCCCCCCCCCAACACAGCAGCTGGCAGCGCTTCTGATGTTGTGGTTGCTTCTGCAGGGTACAAAGCTAGATATCTGCTTGCCATACTGTTTGTTGACTCTCGAGCCTTATGTTTGGTGCTTGTAGTGGCTGTCTCTGCTTGTATTGGCTGTTTCGAGTTTCTGATAGTTGTCTGGAGCTTGTGGAATGCTTCGTACCTGTCGAAGGCTTTGTGCTTGTCGAATGCTTCATGCCTGGGACCTGTAGTATTAATATTTCAGCCAGTGCACCGAATCAGGGAACTTCTCGCTGGCAGACATTACCAGAGCTCATCCACCTTATCGATGCATTCACGACTTCAGGCACCAATATCGTTTTCAGACAGATCTGTCAGACTGTTCATACTTCTTCTGAACTCACATACCCCGTCGGCCATTTGGTTTTGGATAAAGGCGATAAGTCACTCTACATATGCGAGGACATGGCCTGCGATATTCGTGAACTGCAGTCCTGCCCTTGTCACGTCTAAAAAGAATGGTTGACCTTTGCGTGTCTATACTGTTGACATGAGGACATGACAGATTTCTTGATTGGAAGTGGCTATTTCGATACCGGTGGCCCCCTGGTAGCACTATCAATGATACCTTTTGTGGTTGAGATTGATCGAGATAGGTGAAATCTTGGGGTCGAGAAATGCAACTGATTCAGTAGTGGTGGCTCCCTTAGTGTGCCATCGCGGGCACTCTCTATGGTTGATATCGATTAAGGCGGAGAATTTCTGGAGCGTAGAGAATCGATGCGTAGGATACCGACGTAACACGTAGTCTTCGACGGGAAGGTCTCCGCTATACCTTGCATAATGACAAGCTGCGTACTCGATGCTCTCGGCCATTTCTATACGTGTGATCTCTTTACCCTATCCCTCAAGCCTGTTTGGTCTATTCCACCTTTCAATCTCCGATCTCATTTCCTCTCGGACTCTTCTGGAAATGCTTCTGGAGCACGCCACAGTGCTATGGTCGCTAAAGTTGTGGTGGATACTGTCTCAGTGTACCTGTGGGATTACTTAATGGATCAAAACCACTCGTTAAAATTGTGGTAAGCTTAGTTGCGAGGCATTGAGAGATGGAACCATGAGATGGCATAATTGAAACTTGATCAAACACACCTAGCATAGAGAGCTTCACTTCTTGTCAATCGCTTTTCGTGCCACGGTCACCTCCAGTTTATGCAGCTGTCAGGAACCGATCTCAAATAGATACGACGTATATACGTATCTAGTACTCGCATCAGCCATGCTCTTGTGCTTGGTGGCATTCTTCTCTTCCAAGATATTGCGGTTTTCTTTTTGACAAAGGCTTTAGAACGAACTTTTGGGAGGACACCATGTGCGAACCGTCGGCCAGGTACAGTAATTCAAACCTAAGAAATACAAACACTATTACCTGTTCTGCATGTAGCTGATTCGAGAGCGACAACAACGAAGAGTCGATCAGACCCAGTCGTATCATCTGTTTCTCTCTTGTCATCATGTAGCTCGCATTCGTTCTGACCCAATGACAACTTTCTACCTCGTTCCGAAGCCACTGGCTCTTCGTTGTCTTCCTTTCTATTCTGACTGCTTATCGGTAATGCTTTCTCTCTTGCATTGGCCTGTTCGACTTTCACTGGTTCTTATCTTGAACCTCTGCAAACTCATTCTCGAATCAGCTGTGTCTCGTACAGTGATGACCTGTATGGACTTGGTTTTTATCTTCTTCCCTTTTCCATTTTTCCTTTCTGTTTTCTCTCTTGTTATCTTTTGTTTATTCTCTCTTTACTTTCTCTTTACTTTCACTTTACTTTCACTTTACTTTCACCTTTCTCTCTCTTCCTAGTACCTCCCCTTCCACACGTTAGGTACATGCTCATGCTTGGGTACGTGATCTCAGGGCGTGCTGAGGAAGTCAAGAATAAGGTTAGTATGTACTTACTGTGAGGAGAGTTCCGAACACAGCGGCTCCATGAGCCAGACGGGAGGCAGGAACGGATGCTACATATGTAGCATTGGCCACCAGACTCTGGGTGGCATTGGGGGCGGCAACAGGAGCGATTCGGTTGCTCAAGGCACACTAATTGGGGCGGTTGGGTGGTTTCTCTTGTCGTTTGCACCACTTCGAGGTGTATCGTCACGCCCTACGGGTCGTGATTGGGGGCGAGTGGGACACTGGTTTCTGTGGTGACCATGTTGGCCACACTGCCAGTATTGAAAAAGGGACGATCCGATGTTTACTTTAGTTGTGGCCTTCTTAGACATCACGTTGGTGTGTGTCCATCGCGTGCTGGTGCATCCATCGTCGGCCGCGATTTCGCTCCTCGAAATGGAGCAAACGATCTCCGCCCCCCACCGCGCCGCGCCAGCAACCACCGCACCGCCGTGGTGCCCTCCGCCACAGCCGCCCGAGCCCTCAACGCAACCGCCTAGCCGGGCAAGGCTCGGAGGGGTGGGGGCGCGGAAAGCGACGTCGAGCATTGTCGCGTCGCTGGCGACACTGGCGGCACGGTCAAGGAGAGGTAATTCCTGCTTGAAGTTAGTTTTCATATAGAAAGAGGTAAGCCAGTCTCGAAGGTATATACGGCGAAATTGGCTGCTTCGGGAGGGTTAGCGGCGCGGAAATGGATCTGTACAACTTGTTAGTAGATCTCCTTTTGTAGCAGGGTTGGTGGTAGCTATACAGCCTAGACTTTCGGAAGAAGAAAGAATCATCTTGGATCGAGACTTGGAACAGAACTGACTCGAAGATTGAACCATTTTTTTTCGGTTGGCTGGTGCTTTGGATCCTGAATTGGAACTTTGTTCGCTTTCAATTCAGACTGTGACTAGGTATGTCTGTGTCCTGAAGAGCACGAACACGTGTCGAGGTCGCTGTGAAAGATTAAGTAGTAGCCGCGACCGGGATTTTCATCGTACCTGCCTATGTTAGAGGGTGCCCTCCAAGACGTCATAACGTGTCCACCTTCTCATGTGCTGACACCTTCCTGGCAAGCTATTTCTACCTATATCATGCCTTGACACGAGGCAGGCACAGGACAGAGAGTGAAAAGAGAGAGATTAGAGAGGGATTAGAAAGACATTAAAGAAAGATTAGAGAGTCAAGTGAGACAGAACAGAGAGAAAGAAGAGAGTGTACAGACAAGTTTTGCTTCACTTAGTGAAGCCACCATGGTGGCAGGAACTGTGGTGATGGCGGATGGCGCCCCGGGGTGGGGCTGCTGCTACTCAATAGTAGCGTCGTCTTTGGCATTGTTGGCAACAGGGCGAGGCGTAGCGGAATGGGAACAGTCTCACACCATCCACTAATGGTGGAGAGGGTGTCAGGGCCGGTGGCTTGGCTGGCCAAGGGGAAAGGGGACGGAGAGGAGAAGAATGCGTCTAGCACTGTGGCGTCCTTGTTGGCGTAAACGCTCGTAGATTTACGCTCGCGGGCGGGCTAGTAGAGAGGTGAATGGGGATGGTTGCGGCGCGGTCAAAGGGATGCGGCGCGGCCAAGGAAAGGATGAAGAAGATTCTGCTCAATGTTAGATTCCATGAGGAAACGGCCAAGTAAAATGAGAAACTACTTACGGTGGGATCAGCGACGTTGGGAGGATACTGTACGTTGTCAGTATGGGAGTTGCAGGTCGTGATGCATGAAGAGTGAAGAATATCTTCGAGGAATGAACTGACATGAGTGGCTCTCTAGTAGCCTCCTTCTCTCTTCAATACATCGAATCAGGATCATGTTGCCACTCGAAGTACCAGTTAACCATCTGAGAATATTCCATTCGATACCATTGGCTCCAGCTAGGATGATGTACTGTATACAACGTAGAATGAAGCAACGTTTGGATGCCTCGGGCGGACTCCTTGCGCCATGATGGTTAGACACCTTTCCCTGTTGAGACTAGCCATTTAACCATGTAACCACATATTTCCTTCAGGTGTACGTTTCAGGGAGGTATGTGTTGATGGAAGACACTTGAGGTCTGGTTTGGGCAATATGGACGGCTGGCAGATCACATGAAAAGCAATACAGCATAGCATAGAATAGCATAGTGTCAAATCGATTGAATTCGTCGAGCATGTTTTGAATTACAGATCACTCTGTCAGATGGTCGGTCAGTCGAGCTGACCATACCCACAAACACCAAGTCAAAAGCAAAAGCAAAAGTAGACCGCCTATCCCAACTCCGGTAGAACCACGCCTTGTTTTTCCCATAACCTTCAAAAATTCACCATGCGAAATTCCGAGTTGAGATTATCACCTCTTTCCGTTTCCTTGCCTGAACAGAACCAATCAGTACCGTACCCAGAATCTGGATCCGAACCGATGCCTCGTTGTTGTAGTTGACCTGCACCATGCTCCTCCTTCTCCCCATCTTCACATGCTAATTCACTGTCCAAAGGATTGTGTTTCTTCAAGTCCAGGTCCGAGAACGTGTAGTAATTTCCATCATGCCACATCTCGCCGACCTCGAAACTGAGACGGATCAGGTGGCCGTGGAACGTGCGACCTACGTAGCGCGGTGCATCAATACCTGTCTGAGGACTCTTTGCATCTGTCACCACCTTCGCCTTCTGCACATAAGCAAGCGACTCGATATCTGGCCTCTGGGGCTTGAATACCGGCCTACCGACCCGATCAGTCTTGATGACACCCTCGCTACCCCGTCGTCGTGCTTGAGCCTTGTGCTCCCAGTACCGCCATACACTCTCTAATCTCGCGCCCTCGAAATCGTGACCCCAAGCGCAGTAATCCTCTTCCGTCAAAGTTGATGTTGGTTTTGCAGCTTGATTTGCGACGATGGTACAGAGTTGAGTGCTGCGGAATTGGTGACTTGGGTCTTTGAGCATCGCTTGCTTGTTGATTGAGCGACAGTTGGGTGCGATATCGTGGATGTAGATGCATGTGTTTCGGCTCTCGCCAGTGCAGGTAGGGAGAATGGTGTTTGCGTCGGTGTGACTGGGATTGGGGAGATGGTGGTTGCGTTTTACGGTGCAGAGGCGGAGCATAGGACAACCGTCGGGTAATTCATCGCATTCGCAAGGCATGTTATTGAGGTCAGAAGGACAGATTGAGCGGATAAGGTGATCCTCGAGTTCGATATACCAACTAAGCCAACGTGTATACAGGCGATTTGCGCTGTTCTTGACGAAGTCGAAGTTGCGGAGATTGCAGCCATTGAGGAAGAACTGGTTTTGCGGCTGGTTATCGAAAGGGTAGATGGCGAACAGGGGATTGTCAAGGACTGAGGCACTTGCTATGTCGAAACTGTTTGGTTGAATGAAGCCTGAAGGAAAGAGTGCTTCGATTGTCTTCATATGTATACCCGGCTTTGGTCGGCCTCCACAAATGGGGTAAGCTTGTGGACGACGTTGATCGCCAGCGTGACTGTTTGAGGAGGTGTGACACTGCTCGTTGTGTTGAGAATTAGATTCCATTCTGACTGGCTTGATGCTGCTCGGACTGGAAAGGTGTTCTCGGAATTCAGGTGTAGCCAACATCTCATTACTCTGGAGTCCATCATCACAATTTTGGCGCGGCACGTTCGTTTGCAAAACTTGGGCGTTTGTTGGGCCTGACCACTTCAGGACAGGTCCAGGCCAATTCATGAAAGCCTCACCCCCCACGGACACAAAGTCATTGGCTTGCGGGTTGAGTCGATCCATACTGATGCTTTGAATCCTATAGCTGTCCTGCGAAATTCATCAATCATTGTCTCATGATTGTCGTCGCTGTTCAATCATCACCCGATCATAGAATGACTGATGATAAGTAGAAAGCGTGTACTCCATTTTCGGGAATCAACAATGGTCCGGCTGCTGATACAGTGAATACTTCAGTACAGTCTTGGTGGACGTTATTAGCAGTGTATGCAAACAATAGGATACATGGTTGTCGAGGCGATGGAGCGCTATAGGCAAATAGAAAATTAGAAGACTCAGGGGAACACCATACGTCTACAGACTTGAGTTGCTCCACCATTAGCAGTCTCAAACTGCAGCTTCGCTCCTGCACAGGTGGTTGTAAAGTACTCTGTAATACCACTACCGATCAACTTTACCTCACATCTGAAAAGACAAGTTCGCCGTCCTGTAACGTCCAACCCAGAGCTGAGGTTGATATCTCATGTGGGCGAATCAACTATGGAAACGCGTCGTAGCGCGTCAAATGTCACGTGCACATGTCGATAAATGAGGATGCATAGAGTACTTGTGGCCATGAGAAAGTTGCGAAGCAGAGCTTTGTCATTTATATGGATGCATTCAAGATCCTGCTGCCTGCTGCCTGCTTGAGGTGCGTGTCGCTGTCTTCCTCCTTGCCCTTCAACTCTTGGTAGCCTTCAAACTATCTAGGGTTCCTGCTAGCTAGACTCATGGACCGAGCGTGAGGCTCTGATTCGGCACCCGGTGTTCGAATGCACTGCCGACATCGTGAAGATGGTGCGATGAGGCGCCTAGAACAGATAGAACTTTTGGATGCCTGGTTAAGGTAAGCGGAACGCTCATGACAAGTGATTGTCACTAGATCTAGGACCCGTTGCCTTGAAACTCGCGACTGTCGTGTTGGGAATTACAGAAACCCTGTCTCGTTGGCCTCACACTGGACAGAGAACACGTAGGATCTCAATTCTGACAAAACATTCGATTCAACCTGCCCCTTCCTCCTTTTTTATTCCCTCCACATTTCCAATCTCAGCTTTGATATGTTTCATATCAACCTCGTCATCTTCTTCCTCCTTTTTCTGCTCAACAGTATCTTGCTCACCGTCGTCGTCACCTCCTGCTAGTAATTTGATGCCTCCACCTCCTCCCAATATCTCACCTCCTGGCATGACTCTCCTCACTCGTCCCTCCTCATCTACGAACTCAAACCGGTATCGACTCAAATAGTGCGGTATAGCACTCAATTGTGGACCATATCGTGCAGTATTATCGTACAGCTCGAACAAGGGCACGGCTAGCAGCTTCATATTCTTCGGGACAGATAAGACCTTGGTTGGTGGGAGATGTATGAAGTACAATTTCTTCAATTCTTTAGGTCGCGTACAATGCGCCGGGAGAAAGGGATAGAGGAAGGTCTCGTGGTTAGGCCGCCACCATTGAGCTAGACAATCGCCAATATCCCATTCAAGGTCTGCAGATGTAGGATTTGTAGGTGCGAGTCGAGAGCTGAGGAGGGTTGAAAAGGCAGGGAGTTCATCGGCATCTGCAGGGAGGTAGTCACCTGGTCTTGAACGTGTTAGTGCTAGTGTTGCTGTAGCTTGGGCTATGGACGTACAGCTTGAAGAAGGCATTCGCTATCTGTAGCATAAGGACATGTGGGTGATTGTGTTCATGGCAGACAAGAATGCCCTCGCAAGTTCTTCTCATGCCATGGTTATCGTAGTGTTCTTCTAGCCGCTTCAATCGCGCGAGCACTGACGGATCCTCCTCTGGTTGTGTCTCTTTGGTTCCGAAGGTGTAGTTTGACAGAGGATATAGTCGAATCGTCGGAGGCTGATTTGCGGTAAATGTGGGAGGATCTATGGGTCTTTTACAGCAACGAAAGTTAGCGCAGTTGATCGTGAGGAGGATTACAGCAGAAAATCAAGACTTGTTGGGGGATATGTACCTACGGATGTGCCGATTGTTGTAATATGCTCGAAGACTCAAGAGTTGTGGCTGTAGTAGACATCTTACCAGCTCGAACACGCTGCGCAGCGCGTACGCTGTGTCGGTGGTCGTAGTGTAATATTGATTACTGAAAAGAAATCTTTTGACGGGTGGAAACAGTCTTCAATTGAGAGTAGACAAATGTGATGATTTGCGGTAACAGTAAGGTGGTATGAAACTACTTGCTTCAAGATACGGCAACTTTATTCGGTTCCCCAGATGTGAACAACGATGAAGGTCTTGACCTATAGTGATTGCTCTACTAAGTCTACGTGTCTGATAAACCGTTCTATCATGCAGCTATCGGAGATCTAGAGCTTGCTCTCGAAGTCCTGAAACCTCTTGATATCCTCCACAGGCAAAGTACCAGCGCTGACTGGTAAGCTCGCCTTCCAATGATGCACGTCCTCTATCACAACTGGCTCCTTCACCTTCGGTAGCTCCTCTCCACCGTTAACCTCTTGTTCCGGAGCCTTGATCTTTAAAGCCACAAACACCTGCGGAATCGCCTTCTCCAACTCTGTGACCACTTCATCAAGCTTGCTCTCTGGCAACGAGGACCCTACAGCCGCTCTGCACGCCGCAACAATGCCTGCCTGGTCATGAGGAGCAGTCTTGGACATTTCTGATTGCAGTCTATCCTTCTGAACCTCGGCACCTTGTGCAGTCAGATACTTGGTAAGCATACCAACCAGTTGTTCCCGCTGCTCTTCTGATGACGTTTCTGCCTCGACCACTTTTTGCGCATTGAGATGAATTGAGAGTTTAGCTCGAGTTGGAGACTCCGGATCAATGTATCTCGCATAGAACTCTTGCATATCTTGTTTTGTCAATTTTCGAATATGGTTGACATCCATATCAACCTGATAGAAGTTGTAGTATTCACTCAAGATGTAGTTCCATAACCGACCAGTTTCACCATTGAGGTTCTTCATCTTCTCAAGCTTTCTAGCGATTAAACTTCTCTTGTGTTTCTCGAAATCGTCCTGCTCCATAGATGCCAGGTCATTCTTGAATTTAGCAAGGAATGCATCGATTCGCTGCTCGAGGTATTGTGGAGGGCGCTCGCTCTGTATCAGTACCCGGTAACCAGTCATGGTGACTGATGGTCGCACTCCACTCCACACCACGTAACCGAGCTGTTCTTTAGTTCTGAGCTGATCGAATGAAGGCTCGTCAGTCATTTGCGCAAATAATTGTGCTCTGGACCGCAGTTCGGGGTCCATAAGGCTCCCGATCTGAAGATAATACTCAATGGCATGGTTGACATTCTCGGGATCGTCAAGCTTGTGGTTGAACACGAAGTTGCTGTTGGCTGGCAAGATGATGTTTCGTCTGGTGGTCCACTGCGAGGGGAGTAGTACTCTGGGCTTGAGAGATGTCTCAATCAGGTTTGCAATTTTCTTGGCCTCTTCTCGATACACGTTACCGTGCACTAAGAGCTCGATATGTGCTTGAGAGATCAATTGCTTCGAGAAGACCTTGACGTCGTTTAGTGTGACATGTGGTAGCTCAGTCGCATACTCCGAAGTAATAAAACGTTTTGGTTCAAGCAAGTATCGTGTAAAGTCTCCCACTTGGTAGTAGGGTTGTCGGAAACCCCAGTTCTTGTACTCTCGTTCAAATCGTTCTTTTATGATGTCGAATCGATCCTGTCGTAATTCCAGGTCTCGAACAGTAAGCAGAATCTTTTCCAGCAGTACGCTCATCTTGTCGTTGTAACCATTGACTTCAAGTTCCAGGCCTAGCGAGTTCGTAATCAGCCCGTAACTCAAACCAGATATGTCTGCATCATAAGAATATTCCTGCAAAGCGTCCTTGATCAGATTGACGAAAAGGGCAGCCTTGACGTGGTTGGCTGGTGAATCGTAGGCAAGAGGGTTTCTGAGGAGAACATTGAGGTTTGCCTTCGGCACCCAGAATGTATCATCCTTCTTCCACCACAAACGTATATGCTCATCGTCTTTCAAAAGTTTAGGAGCCTTCGCGGGCTCTTTAACCTCGATTTTCTCGACGTCCAATCTGGTGGGGATGAATTCATTTTTGTGAGGTAGATATAGTGCTGCTGGTCGTTCTACATCCTTGGAGGACAGCGCGGCTCGTATCTCTGCGACAACACTTTCCGGGATTTTCTCAACCTTGTAGTCTGTACCGTACCACTTCTCTTTCTGATCATAGTTGACAGGATAGTCCTGGCTGACAATCATTAGGCGGAAGTTGTCTTCACGCAAGAACTGCATCGCATTGACGATAGCCCTGGCATCAAATTTGCGAAACTTGCTCGTTGCACTGAGCAGCCAATTTCGAGGTAGAGGCTTCTGCATGACACTGCTAGTTCCACTAGCGAACCTGCTTGCAGGAGACTTCTGTCGGAATCGAAAGTCAACCTCAGCCATGTTCTTCATTTCTTCAAACATCCACTCAACGGGTGGCTCCTCCTTCAACATGCCAATGTACTGGAAAACGATCCTGACAATATCCCGATATTTCTTCAGACCCTCTGGTGTAAGATTGATCTCAATTTCCAAGAAAGCTGAGCCGGGACATATTGTATGAGCACCACTTGATAGAGAATTGGCCAATCCTTGCTCTTTCAGGTAAGCTAGTATACTGCCTGGACCTTCATGACCTATCAGATGGCTAATATATCGCGACGGTTGCGTCTCGTACATGTCCTCTTCGTCCTGGTATGGGAAACTAATTTCCAAAGACCTTGATTCCATCACTGGTTTAGCAAATATTTCGGTGGTAAGCTGAGGAGCTTCCAGCGGCTGAGCATTGTCCCATCTGTTCTGTGGTAGATCCTTGTTCTTGACTTCTGAGAATAACTCCACAACCCAATTCTCAAGCTCATCCAGCGGTTCCTGACCAAGGACTACCAGCTTCATACGATTTGCAGAGTAATGTTTTTCGTAGAATTTGATAAACTCATCCCTAATCTTCACTCCACGCTGCTCGGGATCGTCTCGTAACGTCTTGAGATTACCGGTTGAAAAATGGTTGTATGGATGTTTCGGGTTTGATAAGGACTTTGCAAGCTGAGACAACCGCCACACATCACTCTGTAGGTTCTTTTTGTTTTCCGAATCCACTGCTCTTAATTCGCGATCCAGTGTGTTCTCCAGAAATAGTGGTTTGACAAAGAATTGGGCAAATCTGTCAAGGGCGCCGTAGAGAGGCCCTTTCGTTACACCATCCGTTGCGCCATTTGTTGTGCCATTGACTGCGCCATTAACGCCATTAGCTGCATCGTGAGACGGTTCGTTCGAGGCCGCGCATTCAAAGAAATAGTTCGTTTGTGTGGCCGCAGTGTAGGCATTACTGTGGCCAGAATTGGAGGACAGGTACGAGCTGTACTCATTCTCTACCGGATACTATGTCTGATTAGAATATGAAACAGAGGTCTTGGGTAGATGGTGATTACCTTCTCGGTGCCCATGAACAGTAGATGTTCGACCGCATGGGCCATGCCTGGCATGTCGTCGTCATCGGAAAAATTACCAACATTGACATTCAGACTTGCGCTTGCCTTGTCAGTTTGCGGGTCGTGTACCAGAAGAGCCTCGAGTTTATTGGGCAATTCAATCACTCTGTACGACCTGTCGTCAAGGTCTGGCTTCTCTAGATCGTCGGCTATCCTCCGGACTCTTGAATCCATAACTGTAGCGAATGATCGAGTTTCAGTACATGGCAAGGTTCTTCTGCAGATATGCGGCCGAGGACTGGGATATGTAGTTACCGTGCGTCGAGTGGTTGATACCCAGTGCTTCGAAAACAGGGACAGTGGTCGGACGATTCGAGATGGTTTCATCGATAGCCTGCGCAGGAAAGAAAGGCGATACAATGTCACCGCCTCAAGGACTCGCTTGTGGCACGCTGTCACTTCACACGGTTGAGTACCTTACCTAGGCAAAGTTTCGTGGTCGTCATCGGCTTAGTTACGGACGCTACCACGAGCTTATGTAAGGGGCATGGTATCCATATTACCTAACCTAATGTACGGAGAAATACGTGAATGCATTCGTGGTCACAGTGCTTTGTTTGTTCTTGTTACACTTGTATAACCTTGATCTGTACCACCGTGCCAGTCTAGATCCACAACACACAGCTCATATTAATGTTGTTTGCTTCTAATTCAAGCTCCCAGGCTTTCTCAAACTACTGCCCGCTAGTGCTTCTTAACCGCCACGGTCTGGCCTTCGGCCCAGCAGGGCAAAGCCACGGTTGTGCTCGAAGATAGGTTTAATTCAGCGATTGTGGACTGACACGGCGGTCAATGGCAAATGGCAACGACACCGGCACTTGACGGCGACCCATTGGGGGCAGTGGTTTCGAAGATTGTATTTGCTGCAATCTTTGTTAATCAATTCATTATGTTCTTATAGTGTATGATGGAGTTTTCTATGATGTTGATCAATAGCCATCCAAGTCGTCTCATTAAGCGTGCTCTTCTAGCTGATGACGATGAGAAAGGATATGATGGGATGTTGCAGTCTTCAAAGTCAAGCTCACTGCAAGCTATTGCTGTACTATATTGTGATGTAGATTTGGTAATATTGTTGTACGGAGCCGAATGTACCTACCTAGGTATGTACATGTAGTATAAAGCGGAAGCGATATGACCTGTATATCACTTGAAAACTGCCCTCTATCTGGTGTTGTTCTGATGGCCTATCGAGCCTCAGTATTTGCTTGGGTTACTGGCTACTGTCCTTGTTGTCGGTGTGTGGCGACCTAACTTCACTCTCCTCCTTCTTGACGTCTGCTGCTTCAGGTGACTGTACCGGCCCTCCATTGTTTTGTATGTCACCACTTCCACCATTACTGTGTTGTTCAACCTCTTTCTTATCAGAGCTGGTACTTGCAGCCCCACTACCAAAGCTACCATCCGACCGGTCAAGTCGTTCTCTAGCATTCTTCTCCCTCATCCGCTTTGGCAACTGCATACCCTCAAACCGCTCAGGGCTTCTTTGCCGGCTGACATGTCCACTGCCCGCCTGTTTGATTCCCTCTCTAACTTCATGCACAACTTCTCGAAAGCCTTCTTCTAGACAGTTCATTCGAGCCATTATGAGTCTACCAAACATCTCCGCGTCTTCAGCTCGACGCCGCTGTTCTTCTTGTTGGAATTGTGACTCACGAGTTACACCTGCAGCCATCGCCAGTTGTGAGGCGAAGGAAGCAGGGATAGCTCCGACATATCCACCTCCAATGGCCTTGTTGTCACCGATGTCAGAAACGAGATCCATTTCCAAAGAGGAACGGCGAGGTTTGGAAGGTGATTGTTTGGATTTGATGACCATGTTACCAAAATTTGGTGTTGATTGGGACGCATGATGGTCCTTTGGCGGTAGTGTTGGCCGTGGCTCGGGACGACTGTGCCCCCGTTTTGGTGACCTTCGACCGGGTGGGGTCGAACTGGCTTTGCTGTGAGACTTCGGTGGTGCTGACGGGGGAACATTCAGATACTCATGACTGGGAGAAGTGGGCTTCTCTTTCATAGAAAGAAGTTCATCCTGTTCTGAATCTGCTGGTGGATTGAAGATCATTGTAGCGGAAGAAGCGTTACGGTTGTGTCTCGGACGGGGTATACGCCTGCTCGCTGGTCTACCTGAGTTGCTGGAGTGCTGACTAACTGGAACTCTCTGCACAAGTTTGGAGTCATACTGATCAGGACTTTGTGCGTAAGGAACCATTCTACCTGCGAAGTAATCTCTACGAAGCGAATTGCGTACAGTTGTGATGATGGGTTGTCGGACATCTGATGTAACGATGTTAGTATCATCGTCGTTGGTCAGAAGCTCATCATCGCCATCTGCATCAGTTTGCTGGAAGGGAGGATCAATGACGTTAGGAGTGAGATCCGAGGCGGACACCATCTGGCCATGAGGAGGAAGAAAACCCGCATGCGACATCAAATCCTTCGCGTCAGATACAATTGAAGTTGGTTGTTTTGAGACTGAAAATTCGCGAGTTTGGAAGGGTATAGGTCTCCTAGATCCCATCGACCGTCGTCGTTCAAGCTTGTCTACGATCTTGCGGTCTTGCTCTTGTGGCGGCTCGACATCATCATCTCTCATATTCTGCATCCAACTGTTCACCACGCTTCCATACATCCGTCCTCCCTGAGTATGTGCTGTTCTCATCGTGACCTCTGCGGGTCTCCGGAATACCTCTTCAAGGGCGGCGTCCTGACGAAGCGTAGCAAGTGAGGGCACCCCTCTCATCCGAGGTGTTCTTCTTTCCAGCAACGTCGACCCACGTTTTTTGGACTCCACAAGATCGGTGTTGTCGACATACCTAGAACGCAACACAAGTCGTTCATAAAGATAGATGCTCAACAGAATTGGGAAGTGCGTGATCTTTATGATCGTGCGATTGACTCTGACGTACTCTCGAAAAGTCACAACGTGGCTTAGTGGAGTCAAAAGCCATTGCAAAACATTCAACGGCGGAACATAGGCAAAAAGCGAATCAGATTTGACATTTGAAATGGTGTTGATGGCAAAAAGGTATTGATGTTCGCACTCGCTGTTACGTACCACCTCCATGAAGGAATTGGTTAAGACTGTAATGAGGATAGTGACCACCACGAAATGACAAATGAAGAGAAACAAGGTCAAGACGAATCTGCCCATCCAGTTGTAGTCGTTCCACCTTTCCCAGGCTGCAGGTGTGAACCCGAGTAGCATTTGCAGTAGGGCATACGCCACAGCTTGAGGATCGTCGACATTATCTCTGCCGAAGGCGAACGTCAAAGCGACTAAAAAGCCACTGCAAAAGATAACAATGAGAAAGAAAATAGCTAACATATCGGAGGCCATCATACGAAATGCGATGATGAGCTGCGAGAAGTATTTGTAATGGTCCAAGATCGAGAACAGTCGAGGAAATAAGAGGATGGCGCTTACAGCTAAGACATCATAAGCTCGGTGGGCGATGTGAGCTTGAGTAGCATGGTCAGGGGGCACCAGAACACCATAGAACCTCAGACACAGATGAACAAGAAGCAGCATCAAGATGCCAACATCGAAAGTGTTCCAGAAGCTGGCGATGTACAAGCTAAAGCCTTGCTCATTGAAACCAATCACTTCATCTAGCATGTATCCGGCAGCCCATATCCAGAAGAGGACCTCGAGAGTTGTTATCTCTAGTGACCTTTCTCTGAGGACGTTTAGAAAGAGTGCTAGTAATACGGCGAAGGAGATGGTAGACAGAATGTTGCGGTAGCGCGGCACACGCAATCGAGACAACTTGAAAAGTGAAGCTTCTCGAGGATTGTACAGGGTGACCTCCTTTCTGTTCGGAAATGGCTGACCACTCGTACCATATGAATTCAAGACCATGGGGCGTTTCCGGTGCATGCTATCTGCAGCGGAATGAAAGACAATGGAACCGTTCCATATTGCTTCCAGATGTTGGACAACCAAAGGATGAGAGATGAATCGCTTCGCACTCGCAGATACAGCAATCTCGATGCAAGAGATTCTGGCAGTTCGAAGAGCTGCGCGTCGAGCTTGCGAGCTACCAGCCTGCTGTTCTGTCGGAGGGTCAAAAGAAAAACCATATGAAAGAGCGTCTATGAGCTCGCGCGTGTTGTACTCCCGGAGCAGCTTGATAGCTACCAGCTCGCAGACCAGAGCTCGAGTTCGGTTTGTCCCACTGTTTCCTGGGTGGAAACTGACCTCTTTTGTGAATTGAAGACAATTGGCGAGCAGTGCAGATAGGACGGCCGCACTCATATGGGTATTCCTGATCTCTTGCTGTATTGGTTTGATCAAAAACTGAGACACCTGAGGTGAGTTGAGCTGCTCCCATGAAAGCACTGTATCACATCTGTCCACCACCATTTCACGAAAAGTATGCGTGAGGGTAAAGACTGGCAGTGTATCTAGGTGGGCCGGTGAAAAGAGAGGTAGCAGAGGCGTTTGTTGTTTGGGGTCATCGCTGCCACTAGAGGTCTCTTCAGTTTCATCATCGTGGTCAGGATCATCCTCCTCTTCTTCTCTATCATCCTCGTTGTCATCGTCTACGATTCGAAGTTGCCTTCGTAGGGTGCTAGCCCGATGGAACAACGATCTTGTTGTCTTCGTTGGGGTATTGTCATCGTAGTTAGGGGTGGTGGACACGCGCGCATTGTGCTCAAGTGAGGTGATCTCTGTGGTCGAGTTCCGCTTCCTACTTTTCGTCCTGACAGCATTGTCGGAGGTAGTTAGCATGATGGGTATTGGATGTGTTGCTTTGGGATCAATGGATGTAATGATGGGTTAAGTTAGTGCAACAAATACATTCCGTCCAGCGAAACACACGTAGACAACGAGCGACGGACCACAAGGGCAGAAGGTGTGAAAAGAATGGAAGACGATTGAGAATCGACTGATAAGGTGAACAGATACTTCTTGAGGTGTGAGGACACTGGGCAGGGAGAGGAGAGCTTGCGCTATGCTGACACGCCATTGGCCAGCACTGTTTAGGTAACTTGTCATTCTGATCACATTGGAAGCATCCCGCTTCACGGCGAAGAGGGTGTGGTATGTATGATTCCATGCTGTGGGTGGGATCTGTGACATGAATATGTTTGAATGGAATGAAGTATTGCTGATAAGACACGACGTTGTGAGAGGTGAATTCATTGGCTGCTGAAGGCACATGATTACCAGGTATTATTGACTTTTGCCGATTGGGAATTACCAGGGTGCACTCCCTTATCATCCTGAAGATGTACTGTATATTCTCAACCAAGAATTTGAACTTGATCAATGAACGATATTGAAAGCATCTGCCTTGATCTGACAATGATGTAGAATTCCCTCAAGCTGAACATGCTACACTCCCAGCTACCATTATGCTGTTCTGTGTTGCACTTTGTTTTCTCTATCGAGACGAGATTCGCTCCAAAATCTGGTGCCTGAGGCACACTGTGGGGAATTCTGCATCCCACGCGAATTGGTGTGATGGAAATGGGGGCTGAGGCAGGAAGTTCAGTACTTTCGTACTCAGCTTTCCACTTGGGCTCATTCGATGTAACTCGGGTTTTGGAGAAGTGTTAATATGTTCATTATATGCTACTTGCGATAGCCAATCAGTACTTGGTGAGTTTAACAAGTGGATGCTGGCGGAGTACCACCACTTGAAGTGTTTAGCAGCCTCACGGCGTCCTCCTCGTGGTAATTCATTCACTTCCTATCAGCCTGGGCTCTTGCAATACTCGTGGGAGAGTTGAACTAGTATTGTCTTTCTAAAGTTGCCAGGTATGAGGAGTAGGTATTGATTGACGCGGTTACCATTTACCTAGGTAACTACGGCTCCTGTTGTTTCCAATCGTTCCTTGATTGTGATAGTGATATAGTTTCACATGTACGCGCGACGTAACCAATTTTCAAGTTCGAAAGTGACAACGCTAAACCAAGGTAAGGTAAGCTAGGACAGAGAACTTGAATACTTCAAATGGGTATAAACTATTTGGGAGGCGTATCGAGCTTTGGCTCAGTAAGCCATAGTGAAGACGACGATGCACAAATCTGTCATTTGAAGACCAGGATGTAACCCTCCGTACTATGCTCAATCTACTCGAATCTCGTTGCCAGTCCATGATTCAGTAGCTCTTCGAATGGTTTGGTCGGATGATTGTTAATTACGAGGGATGAGCGAGATGGAAAGCAAGCGATGGTGGAGTCGATCTACGATGCATTATTAGTGTCGAATCTTGCACACTAACCTCGTTTGAGAAAATTTTTATTATCCCATTGACTCTCATTTCTGGTGTCGAAATATTCATCTTGTAATCAAATCTGACTGCTATTTGAGACATACCTCCTCCTGTCTTGAAGATCTGAAGCTCAGATCATATGCTGGTCAATGCGTCCTTGAACGGAACAAATTGGGGCTGAGTTCTCCGTAATCCTCCTGTACAAATAAGATTGTCATACTTTTGGTCTTTGACCATGAGCACTACAGCTACCACAGACGGCACTGTGCCGAACACAACCTCATCAGCCGCCACTGCAGTCAACGACTCGACTCAACTTCCAATTGTATCACATTCTACTCGAAGATTGATACCTCCAATCTCTCAAATGTCGATTTCACACCTAGCTCAGCAGCAATCTCGAAAATTCTACCTAGAGCTTCAGGATGGCAACGTCTATGAAGGCTTCAGCTTTGGAGCTGACAGAAGCTGTTCCGGAGAGCTGGTCTTCCAAACTGGCATGGTTGGCTATCCAGAGTCCGTAACAGACCCTTCATATCGGGGACAGATATTGGTTGTCACCTTTCCCTTGGTCGGCAACTACGGCGTTCCACCCCGAGATACTATGGACGAAATACTCAAAGACTTGCCCAAGTATTTCGAATCCGAGGAAATCCATATTGCCGGTTTAGTTATTGCCACATATGCCGGTGAGCAGTACTCTCATCACCTTGCCAACTCATCACTTGGCCAATGGCTGAAAGAACAGAACGTACCTGCAATCTACGGTGTCGATACGCGCGCTCTAACCAAGGTCATCAGGGAGGAGGGTTCCATGCTTGGGCGTATGTTACTAGCACATCCATCTGCGAACTCATCCGAAAGTCAACAAACAATAACCAATGGTACGGACGGTGTCAACGGAGTTGGCCCACGACACTGGAGAGATGATGTGGAAGAAGTGCCTTGGCAGGACCCTAACAAAAGAAATCTTGTAAAGGAAGTTTCTACCAAAGAACCGAAACTGTATAAGCCAGACGAGAGTACAGCCTTACACCACCCTTCAGGTCGCGCCGTGCGCGTCGTGGTCGTGGATGTTGGGATGAAGTTCAATCAGCTTCGATGTTTTCTACGACGAGGCGTGGAGGCTCTGGTTGTACCTTGGGACTACGATTTCCCTGCTCTGGCCGGTAAAGATTATGATGGTCTGTTCATCTCGAACGGTCCTGGTGACCCTGCGACCATGGAGGATACAGTCATGCACATCTCACAAGCAATGAAGGAAGCACGAACACCTATCTTCGGAATCTGCTTGGGGCACCAACTGCTAGCTCGTGCTGCTGGAGCAAGCACACTGAAGATGAAGTTCGGAAACCGAGGTCATAACATACCTTGCACAAATCTCCTGTCAGGAAGATGTTACATTACGTCCCAGAATCATGGTTTCGCTGTGGACTCGATGACTCTGCCTGAGGGTTGGGAAGAGCTCTTTGTTAATGCAAACGATGGCAGTAACGAAGGCATACGACATGTCTCTCGACCATACTTCAGCGTACAATTTCATCCTGAGAGCACTCCGGGACCACGCGATACCGAATTCTTGTTCGACGTGTTCATAGACACAATCATGAACTCGATCAAGTCGGTAAACGCTTTACTACAACCTGTCGCCTTTCCGGGTGGTCTTGTTGAGGACAACGAAAAAGCTCACCCAAGAGTTAGTGTTAAGAAAGTGCTCGTTCTTGGCAGTGGTGGGTTGAGTATTGGCCAAGCGGGAGAATTCGATTACTCCGGCAGTCAAGCTATCAAGGCTCTCAAACAAGAAGGCATTTACACAATCCTGATCAATCCTAACATCGCCACTATTCAAACGTCGAAAGGTCTTGCTGACAAGGTGTATTTCTTGCCAGTTAATGCTGACTTCGTACGAAAAGTCATTAAGCATGAACGTCCCGACGCTATTTATTGCACCTTCGGAGGTCAAACAGCCTTACAGGTTGGCATTCAGCTGAAGGATGAATTCGAGGAACTAGGTGTTAAAGTGCTAGGAACACCAATTGACACCATCATCACAACCGAGGACAGAGAACTATTTGCTCGAAGCATGGAGTCCATTGGTGAGAAGTGTGCGAAATCAGCCTCAGCTTCCAGCCTAGAAGAAGCGCTACGTGTTGTTCAAGACATTGGATTTCCGGTGATTGTGCGAGCTGCCTACGCCCTCGGTGGGCTTGGTAGTGGCTTCGCGAACAACGAAGACGAACTTTCCAGTCTTTGTAGCAAGGCGTTTGCCGCTAGTCCTCAAGTCTTGATTGAACGAAGCATGAAAGGTTGGAAAGAGATTGAATACGAAGTCGTGCGAGATGCACGAGATAACTGTATCACTGTCTGCAACATGGAGAACTTCGATCCACTAGGCATTCACACTGGTGACTCCATTGTTGTGGCACCCTCGCAGACTCTCTCGGACGAAGATTACAACATGCTTAGGACAACGGCTGTCAATGTGATTCGGCATCTAGGTGTCGTCGGTGAATGCAACATCCAATACGCGCTGAACCCCTTCTCTAAGGAATATTGCATCATCGAGGTCAACGCCAGATTGTCGAGATCCTCTGCGCTCGCGTCAAAAGCTACAGGATACCCACTGGCTTTCATTGCTGCTAAGCTAGGTCTAGGCATTCCCTTGAATGAGATCTCCAACTCTGTCACCAAGAAAACTTGTGCTTGCTTCGAGCCGTCTCTAGATTATGTGGTAGTCAAGATTCCAAGATGGGATTTGAAGAAGTTCACACGAGTATCCACACAACTAGGCTCTTCGATGAAGAGTGTAGGTGAAGTCATGGCTATCGGAAGAACCTTCGAGGAGGCAATCCAGAAGGCCATCAGATCAGTGGACTTTCACAACCTAGGCTTCTCGGACAATCCGAACCCTCTCATGTCCATTGATGATGAACTTCAAACGCCATCTGATCAGCGAATGTTTGCTATCGCGAATGCTATGCATGCTGGTTACAGTGTTGACAAGATTTGGGAGATGACACAAATTGACAAATGGTTTTTGTACCGCCTGAAGGGTCTCAGTGATTTTGCCAAACACATGTCTAAGTACGACCTGCCTTCCGTTACTCCTCAGTTGATTAGTCAGGCGAAGCAACTCGGCTTCTCAGATCGACAGTTAGCCCGGTATTGGAACTCTAACGAATTGGCTGTACGACGGTTAAGAATCGAGAGAGGCATCCAACCTGTCGTGAAGCAAATCGATACGGTCGCCGCAGAATTTCCGGCATATACAAATTATTTATATTTGACATACAATGGATCCGAAAGTGACATCAGCTTCGACGATAAAGGTATCATGGTCCTGGGTTCAGGTGTATACCGAATCGGGTCTTCGGTCGAGTTCGACTGGTGTTCAGTACGAGCAATCAGAACACTTCGACAACAGGGTTACAAAACGGTTATGGTGAATTACAACCCGGAAACTGTAAGTACTGATTACGATGAAGCTGATCGACTGTACTTCGAGAACATCAACCTTGAAACTGTACTAGATGTATATCAGCTTGAGTCATCTAGTGGAGTGATTATCTCAATGGGAGGTCAGACACCGAACAACATTGCTTTGCCATTGCATCGGGCTAATGTGAAGATTCTCGGCACATCACCGGAAATGATCGACTCAGCAGAGAACAGATGGAAGTTTTCCAGAATGCTTGACCGCATAGGCGTGGATCAACCGGAATGGAAAGAGCTGACGAGTATTGACGATGCTCTTGAGTTCTGCGAAAGAGTCCAATATCCAGTGCTTGTGCGACCGTCCTATGTGCTCTCAGGTGCGGCCATGAACACAGTCTACTCCAAAGATGATCTCGAGAGCTTCTTGAATCAAGCAGTTGAAGTGTCGCGAGAGCACCCAGTTGTCATCACGAAATATATCGAAAATGCAAAGGAGATTGAGATGGATGCTGTAGCGAGGAATGGGATCATGGTTGGGCACTTCATCTCTGAGCACGTCGAGAATGCAGGTGTTCATTCTGGCGACGCTACGCTCATTTGTCCTCCACAAGACTTGGAGCCAGAAACCATCGCCAAGATCGAAGAGGCTACTCGCAAGATCGGAGATGCTTTGAACGTAACCGGACCCTACAATATCCAATTCATTGCAAAGGATAACGCCATCAAGGTCATCGAATGTAATGTCCGAGCTTCGAGGTCTTTCCCGTTCGTCTCTAAGGTCATGGGCCATGATTTGATCGAGCTGGCTACCAAGGTCATCACAGATAAGCCGTTCGAGGCGTACCCTACATTGCACATTCCGAAGGACTACGTTGGCGTGAAGGCACCACAGTTCTCATTCTCTCGACTGTCAGGTGCTGATCCTGTCTTGGGTGTTGAGATGGCATCAACTGGTGAAGTTGCTTGCTTTGGCAAGGACAGATGGGAAGCATATCTGAAAGCCACAATTTCCACGGGTTTCAAGTTGCCGGAGAAGAACATCCTTTTGTCTATTGGATCGTACAAGGACAAGATAGAAATGCTTGAGTCTGTGCGAAAGCTGCACCAGCTTGGATTCAACCTTTTTGCTACGGCAGGCACTGCAGATTTCCTGGAACAAAATAACATTCCTGTCAAATTTCTCGAAGTACTTGGCGGCGAAGACAAGGATCAACGCTCTGAATACTCGTTGACTCAGCATTTGGCAAATAACACGATTGACTTGTACATTAACTTGCCATCTGCGAACAAGTTCAGACGACCAGCGACCTACATGAGCAAGGGCTATCGTACGAGAAGAATGGCAGTAGACTATCAAACGCCTTTGATCACCAATGTTAAGATTGCGAAGATCCTGGTTGAAGCTATTGCCAGACATTACGACTTGAAAATTCGAAACCTCGACTTCCAAACAAGTCATCGAACTATCGTTCTCCCAGGTCTGGTAAACGTTGCTGCGTTTGTGCCTGGTGTTGCACATAGAGGATCTCATGACTTTAAATTAATCACGAAGGCATCTATTGCAGCAGGTTTCAGCATGATTCGAGTCGTTCCAATGGGCCTAGAGACATCGATCACGGATGCTCGATCATTGAAAATGGCACAGCTGAACTCTGAGAGAGGTGCCTATTGTGACTTCAACTACTCAGTTACTGCCACGTCAACAAATGCAGAGCAAGTCGCGACCATTGTTGACGAAGTCGGGTCGCTGTTCTTGCCCTTCAATCACCTGAGTGGTAACATCAACAAGGTGGCGTTAGTCAATTCTCACTTTGCTGCTTGGCCGGCGGAGAAAGCTATTGTCACGGATGCAAAAACAACCGACCTTGCATCAATACTCTTACTGGCTAGTCTTCATGGTCGGAAAGTGCACGTTACGTCTGTCACCTCGAAGGATGATATCAACCTAATTGCTTTGTCGAAAGAGAAGGGCCTTCAAGTAACTTGCGATGTGGCTATCTACAGTTTGTTCTTATCGCAGTCGGAGTATCCGGAATGTTTGGCTCTTCCCACCACTGAAGACCAACAAGCTCTATGGGAGTCGATGGATAGTATCGATGTATTTTCTGTCGGCAGTATCCCATATCAGATAGCAGGTAAGGAAGCAGTTCCGGTCGTTGGTATCGCCGATGCTCTGCCACTGCTTCTTACAGCTGTCTCCGATGGTCGATTGACAGTCGACGACATCAAGTTGAGACTGCACGACAACCCAAGAAAAATCTTCGAGCTACACGACCAGCATACTACATCTGTGGAAGTCGATATCGACCGACCCTATGTGCTGCAACCGGGTAATGTCTGGTCACCATTTGTCGGTCGAACTTTCAAAGGTGCAGTATCTCGGGTCACCTTCGCAGGTAAAACAGCCTGTCTGGATGGTGAGCCAACAGTAGATGCACCACGTGGATCTGATATGTCTACTCATGTACTCAACCCTTCAGAACCTGCAAGTACGCGACTAGTTCAGTCTCCGGTCATTCGTACGCAAGAATCTCTTCTTGAGCGTCGACCAACATTTGCCGAAATCGCCACTAACAGACGCATATCAACATCACAGCGTCAACGACCATCGCAAATCCGCCCGTCGAGCTCTCGTGAAGTTGATGGTGAGGCACCCGAAACACCAATGCTCCCCCAGCCACAGACTCAAGTGGCGGCTCCATTCATGTTCCAACCCCAACCGTCGTCGGAAATTTCACCTTCACTACTTTCTCTGTTGGCCACTTCCCCTTTCAAGAATCGCCATGTTCTCAGCGTATCTCAGTATGGTCGAAAAGACCTCCATCTACTTTTCACAGTCGCTCAGGAAATGCGTCTTGCCGTGCAAAGATTCGGTACAGTTCCCCTGCTCACCAATCGTGTCCTCTGCACGATGTTCTACGAGCCATCAACACGAACATCCGCTTCCTTCGACGCAGCAATGCAGCGATTAGGTGGCCGCGTCATCGCCATAAACACAGACCACAGCTCAACCAAAAAGGGTGAAACACTTCAAGACACAATCCGCACCCTTGGCTGCTATGGTGACGCAGTCGTCCTCCGTCATCCCAGTGACGACTCAGCAGATGTAGCAGCCAAGTACTCGCCCGTCCCAATCATAAACGGCGGCAACGGAGCAAAAGAACACCCAACCCAAGCCTTCCTCGACCTCTTCACCATCCGCGAAGAACTAGGCACAGTCACCGGGCTCACAGTCACATTCACTGGAGACCTCAAATACGGCCGTACAGTCCACAGTCTAATCAAACTCCTCCAACACTACGATGTCCGCATCAACCTCGTCTCCCCACCTTCCCTCGCCCTCCCCGACTCCGTCCACAAGTACATCACCAACAGCCCCATCAACAACACCTCCACCGAACTCACCCCTGCCATCATTGCCCAATCTGACGTCCTCTACTGCACACGTATTCAAAAAGAGCGCTTCCCAACTCTCGCCGAATACGAATCCGTCAAGGACACTCTAATCATCAACAACAGTGTCCTCAAGCACGCGAAGCCAGGCATGATCGTGATGCATCCGCTGCCCAGAAACGCGGAGATCAGCGAGGAGGTCGATTTCGATCAGCGGGCTGCGTACTTCAGACAGATGAAATATGGGTTGTTCACGCGTATGGCGCTGTTGGCGCTGGTCCTTGCACCATAGGATGATGGGAGGAGAGGTCAATTGAGTTAGGTGGATGAGCTGTGCAGTAGAACTGTTATGTATCAAACATGGATACATGTGCGGTTTACTAGAGGGGGAGAGACGTGATGCATGTTTTTGTTCATGTGTACACTTGTCCAAGCAACCAAGACAAGAAAAAAGTTCAGCTACTTACCAGATAGACTACAGCAGATAGATGGAGTTCTTCCGGTTGGTATCTTGTGTTGTGGTATGGTATGGCGCACTGCGGTCTGTATGTTCGTATGTACGCTCTTAGCAATCGCAATAATACTCATTCATAAAAAGATAGAAAACAACGGCATACGTACGTATGTATGTGTCTTGAACCAGCCAGTACCTTATCGCTGCCATCGTCAATGATCATAGATACCTAGATACTGTTAACTAGTAGCACCTCATGCTTCGAGTAGTAGGCACCTGAGACTAAGTAAATACTTAAGTACGTTGCTTGGAGTCATTCTTCATCATCCATGTTCGGTAGATGATACGTACGTACGTACGTGTTTGTTTTAGAAGTAAACGCCAACGATGATTGCTAGTGGAAGACTTTCTTCTCTATCCACCAGTGGTGACTGATTTACTAGTATGTACGTACGTACAAAAGGTCTCTACGACTACTATGAGCCAGAGATCTAAATAAGCAGGATACTGTAGGCAGAATGCAAAACACAGACAAAGTGTGATATTTATTCAAAGTATTTTTATTCAAATTTCTCACATTTTTCACAATGTTTTTTTTTGAGAATCTTCTATACTAATTATACTATACTATACTAATTACTATACCACTGTTGGTGGATTTGGTTATTACTATTCTATCTATTTGTTGGTTGTTGATTCGCTTTCTTTGCGCCTGTACCCTAGTCAATCAAGCCTATATCCGTTGCATTCAATTCATACTCCGTCTCTTCTTCTCCATCATCGATCCCATCCTCCACAATCTCGTTGTCGATGTCGTTGCATTTTTTGGTATTAGTACTCCTGCTTGTTGAAACTCCGAAAGTCACATTCAAGGAAAATAGTTTGGTTGTAAATCGTATCGTGTCGTAGTCATGGAAAGTCGGAAAATTCCTGTGTCGTCGTGTGTCTTCATCGTGTGTTTGATTGGTGTTTGTTCTGTACTGTTGTGCTAAGGTCATCGCCAGTTGCTTACAAAGCGAGTGCTCCGATCATCAAGGCACCGGCAGCCAGGACCATGTGCGTTGATGCCTTGGTAGTAGCGGCGGCGCCTTTGTAAGGAACAACAGTTGCTGAGGCAGAGCTAGTTGAGTGGCTTGAGGTGGAGGTGGGTACAGTTGGTGTGCTCGAGGTAGTGGAGGTGATCATGGCTGAAGAGGAGGATGAAGACGAAGAAGAAGACCATGCTCCCCAGTTTGCGGAGCTGCTGGATGATACTACTGCGGCAGGAACTGTGGGTTGAACAACGGTGGTGTTCTGAGTAGTCCATCCAACCCACTGAGCTGCTGAGGTGGTTGTGATAGCATCTGGTGTCTTGGAGGTTGTAGTGCTCTGAGTCCAGCTTTGCCAAACGACTGGAGTGGTAGTTGTGGTTCGTGTAGTGGCATCTGGGGTCTTTGATGTGGTGGTAGCAGAGGAAGTCCACACTTGCCATGCGGGTGTCGAGGTGGTAGTGGTGGTTGTAGTTGCACGAGTGGTCGCATCTGGTGTTTTCGAAGTTGTTGTTGGAACGACAGGGACTACAGACCATTCAGTCCAGGCAGCAGCTGAAGTTGTGGTCTTGGAGGTCGGGGCCACTGGAGTGGGGGTCGTTGTGGTCGTGGTAGTGGTGGTAGAAGAGACAGGAATTACAGACCACTCAGTCCAAACAGCAGCAGAAGTTGTGGTAGTGGTCTTCGAAGTTGGAGCGACTGGAGTGGGAGTTGTGGTGGTCGTTGTGGTGACGGGGATCACTGACCATTCGCTCCAAGCAGCGGCAGAAGTTGTAGTTCGTGTAGTGGCATCTGGGGTTTTCGATGTAGTAGTGGTGGTAGTGGTGGTCGTTGTTGTAGTGGTTGAGGAAATAGGAACCACCGACCATTCACTCCAAGCAGCAGCAGAAGTCGTGGTCTTCGAAGTTGGAGCGACTGGAGTAGGTGTGGTGGTGGTAGTGGTAGTGGTAGCCCAGTTACCCCATGTCACTTGACTGGATGAGTTCTGACTCGTGGTAGTGCTGGTAGCGGCAGCGGATTTCGATGTAGTAGTAGTGTTGGGAACAGCAGAGCTTGACCATCCTCCCCATTGTACGTTGGCCGGAGCAGACGAGGCTGCATTGGGACTCCAGTTGTTCCAACCCTGAGGAGCTGCCATGGCAAGAGGGACGACTGCAGCAGCAGCGAGGATAGTGGATCGAGAGTACATGATGGAGATGCTTGTGTGAAAGAGAGGTCTGTGACATGAGGAATTTGATGGTAGGACCGGTCTTGTGTTCTGTGTGTTTGAGAATGATGAGGAATAGGTAGATAGATTGGATCAGAAGCACAGAGCTATATACCTCGAAGGATGGTGATAGGATTATCCTTGAGGTAGGACAAATACATTGTTCCAACCACCCGACGTGACAACTGTGGAGACTATTGTCGTATTCAACGCAATTTGCAGTGGCCGGGAAACGACTTAGCAAGCTAGAACGACGAAGGTTCGGAAGAAAAGTAGGAGGCTAGCAACCATAGATGGCAATCCAGCTTCCAGCCGACATTAGTTACTGCTAAGTAGCTAGATAACCTTTCTAGCACGGAGCTAGTGAACCCTATCAGGTATAGCCATTGGTTGTCTGGTATACCAGCCACAGCTAACGTTGAAGGCTTGCTGGGTTAAGCGAGAGTAGCGTCGTTTTGGTTGTCAAGGCGCAGGCTTCTTCCCAGCCGCCGAACTTGTGAAACAGCCGCTCCAAAAAGGACGCTAGTGGTTCATTGTCAGCTGAGACGAGACTGGAGGTCGGAAGATTACTGGCAGAAACATGTACGTCTGGTTCCCTCCGGGCACGCTGTCTACTGCCAGACAGAAGCCGGAGTGATAGATCTGAAAGCCTTCCAGACGGCATGATATGACCAGTGATTGTTTCTATTGTTATAGCTTCGTGGAAGTGAGAATATGTTTTCCAGAGCTGATCTCCCATCTATCCAGAGAACCACAACCAAGGAGGGCACTGCCGAGAAGATGAGGACTAAAGCACTGCAACATACTCAGGTGAGATTTGAAGACTAGCCAGCGATTGCTCTCTGGATCGAATCTTGGTTCCGAGGTCGTTTAGCGGAGACGTTGTGGGTGGTTGGGATTGTTGCTATGGAGACCGGATAGTATCGATAATGGTACATCGGTACTGATAACCACCTTGTCTTTCAATTTTGCCGATTACACAAGCCGAAAGCAGCTGAAAGATGAAGCCTTTGATCGAAAGGGACTGTAACATCGCTGGCTCCATACCCCGAGTAGTCAGGCTGCAAGTCTCGAGGTGAATAGACGGGTCTTGGAAGTCTGTCTGTACGGAGTACTCCGTAGTACTCGTACTTGATGCTGCTTCATCCGTCAAGTCATCCAATCTAGCCTCTTTATGTCTCGATATTTTCAAGCTCAACATGCATACCGAAATCGTGAAAACAAGAAGAGTCATCGTATTTTAGTGAGCGAAGGATGTGCAAGGGAGCTAAAATTGGGGGCAGGGACACGCCTCGATATGCAATGTTGTGATGAAAGAAGCAACAACCATTGTTGCCTGGGTGCCTATATACCTGAGGCATGCAATCACTAGTATCTCCGCACTTCCGCACGCTAAAGATACACTCGGGCTCGGTAAGTAGCGGAGAGAGCCTCGGTTGACTCTGCTCGTCCTTTTGTTACAAATGTCCATGAAGAGTTCAAGTCTTGAAGAACAGACTGCAATATAGGTAAGAAGGGAGAAACCCAGTGCAATACAGCTTCTTTGAATCAGTCTCTCGCTATTTCGCGGTTCCGCGTTCAACATGTATCCCCCATCAGCGCCTATCGAGCTACCTGCGTCGTATGCTAAACTTGACCTTCCTCATATCAAAGTCTCACATGTACCGGAATCGTCGCCAGAGCCTACACCAGTGATAGTCCTTACCCTCTACAGACCGCAGAACAACAATGCATTCACCGGACTGATGCAAGATAGCATAACAACTGTCTACAAGATGGTCAATGTGGACGACCGAGTGAAGGTTGTGGTATTGACTGGCCATGGTAGGATGTTCTGCGCTGGCGCTGATCTGGACATTGGCTTTCTCGGAGGAGCTGGAAGAGGAGGTGCTGCGAATGCGATCGCCAAGAGCGAAAGAGATATCGACCACAGAGATGGGTATGTACAACGAGAATCAGCTTGCAGTATTGGCTAATCTGCGGTAGGGGTGGACGTGCATCACTCGCAATGCATCAGTGCTCCAAGCCAACAGTTGTTGCTCTGCAGGGTTCTGCTGCTGGTATTGGTATTACCTTGACCTTACCTGCAGCGATAAGAGTCGCATATGCCAAAGCCAAGGTTGGCTTCGTTTTCTCACGAAGAGGTTTGATCATGGAAGCTTGTTCTTCCTACTTCCTACCCAAGCTCATCGGCCTGTCGCGAGCGTTACATCTCACTACCACCGGCTCCGTTTACCCAGCTGAGCATCCTCTGATGCGCGAACTATTCTCCGAGATACTGCCTACTCCAGAAGCCACGGTGGCACGTGCGCTTGAGCTAGCCGATGAGATTGCCAAGAACACTTCGACCGTATCGACGAAGCTGATGCGGGACCTGATGTACCGTGGACCCGGGAGTGCGGAGGAGACGCATCTGTTGGATTCAAAGGTTATTCATGGTCTCTTTGGCGGGAAGGACAATCTCGAAGGTGTGAAGAGTTTCTTTGAAAAGAGGCCGCCGAATTTTACCGGGACCATGGTCAACGACGCTCCAGAAGCATGGCCCTGGTGGCCTCAAATTTCGATAGGTTACGTGCCCAGTGCAAAGGACAGGGCGAGCAAGCTGTAGTGATCTGAATAGACTGCGTTCAGTGCTTCGTTCACCTTTGTCGCTATACAATACATTCAACACGTGACATTCCCAGTAAAACTGTAGTCGGTGACGCTGATTGGACAGAGGATCCGGCTAACTTGTTACGGGATCTTGCAGCGGACGCCATGGAGGCGACCTTGGTAGCATGTTTCCTTCACTGTTGCTCTCTATGTGAGATATTATGATACTCTGCACTTGAGACGGTTCTTCTATGCTTCGAAAGTAAGGTTCGAGTCAGACTATCGGGTGTTCTGTCTCAGTGGCGTGGTATTGAGGATTGCATCATCGCTGTGATCGTGTAATCTTTGTCGTGACGATATCAACGTGCTTAGAAAGAATAAACTTGCCCGCAATTGCGCATGCAGACATTGTCACCCTCTTGACATGTCGACTAGTCCATCCTTTTCCTCTCTGAACAGCTCAATTCGTGTTATCAGTAAGCAATCTGCACGACTTACCGGGCAAGGAACCAGACCTTCCGCCTCGAGCTCGTTACTGCGCAGCACTTCGCCAGTCTCTCGCCTATCCAATATATCAAGACATTTCTCATCATCCCGAGCAGTCATGGCTCCGACTCCAAAGCAGTTCGACTACATTGTTATCGGTGGTGGTTCCGGTGGTTCCGGTGCTGCTAGAAGAGCAAGTGGGTGGTATGGTAAGAAAACGGCAATCATTGATGCTGGCATTTCTGGAGGATGCTGTGTGAATGTTGGGTGAGCATATCGGAGGCCCTGGTAGCGCTATGTACTAATAGTTTGCAGCTGTGTTCCCAAGAAGATGACTTGGAACTTCGCTTCGATCAACGAGAATGTCCACAAAGGCAAGCACTACGGCTACGACTTCAGTAAAGGTTACGATTTCGATTTCGCAACCTTCGTCGAGAAGCGACATGCGCGAATCAAGACTCTGAATGGTATATACGAAACCAACTGGGAGAAAGAAGGTATTGAGTTGATAAAGGGAACTGCCACATTCATCACTCCTCACGAAATGGAAGTCAAGCCAAAAGATGGAGGCGAATCCTTCAGGATAACAGCACCACATATAACCATCGCTACCGGCTCCTTTGCCACGAAGCCAGAGGGTATCAAAGGTAGTGATTATGGAATCACGTCAGATGAATTTTTCTCAATTGCGCATCTGCCCAAGAGTATGGTTTTTGTTGGTGCAGGTTATATCTCCGTCGAGCTTGCTGGTGTCATGAATGCGATCGGGGTGGAAACACATTTGTTCATTCGGCATGACACGTTTCTACGAAAATTCGACCCCATGATTCAAGAGACCTTGACAAAACATTATGAAGATGCAGGTGTTCATGTACATCGTAATCATCCAGGTATCAAGGAAATCATTCAGCTCAACCCGGCAAAGGATGAGACAGATCCCAGAGAAAAACAGCTAAAGTTGATTATGAATGACGGCACAGAGATGATCACCAATGAGGTGCTATGGGCCATCGGTCGAGGACCAGAGATCCGCGATTTAGGCATTGACAAGACTGGAATCAAGCGCAATGAACAGGGTCACATCATTGTGGACAAGTACCAGAACACCAATGTTGAGGGTATTTATGCTATTGGTGATATTACTGGACAAGCCGAATTGACACCAGTCGCTATTGCGGCTGGCCGAAGGCTTGGAAATCGCCTTTTCGGACCGCCTGAGCTGAAGGAAGATCACATTGATTACGATTACATCCCAACCGTCGTCTTTTCCCATCCGACGTGTGGCCAAGTTGGACTCACTGAACCTCAAGCTGAGGAGAAATATGGTAAGGAGAACCTTAAGGTATACACGACCAAGTTCTCTGCCATGTTCTACGATGTCTTCCCACCAGAGATGAAGAAGAAATATCCAACACAATACAAGGTCATTTGTCATGGCAAAGACGAGGTTATTGTTGGCATGCATATTCTAGGAGATGGCTCAGATGAAGCCATGCAAGGTTGGGGGGTTGTTGTTAGAAATGTAAGTCTTGCACCAAGCACTGCTCCGAGTGGCGCACTACCTATCTACCTTGCCTACGACGAGTTTTTTGCTAACAGTGATGTACAGGGCTTGACTAAAAAGGCACTTGACGACACAATTCCGATACATCCTACCTCAACCGAAGAGCTCGTCACACTGCGGTAACTCCACGAAATGAGGACGCATTGACAGTTGACGTGGTAAAAAGTTGTATCTTCAAATGTTAAATTAGAATTCTACACCAAAACTAAGCTGTGATGCTTTTCAACCTTCCTTGATATCTGCCGTTTATATACCAAGATACTTCCGCGATATTCTTCATTCTCGTCTTCCCTTCGCAAAAACGCCACTGTCTTGTGTTCCTTCTTGGCGGAAAGATAACGAGTAGTCCATATTTCTCGGACAGACAGTTTTTGCTTGCAAGCGCGCGCTGAGAGACCTACATGGTTGCCAGCGTACTTGCATAGATGCTCTTGTCCAGTTAAAACGTTGGTCTCGGGATCAACAGTAAAGGTTTACCTATGGAGTTGTATATTCCCATTTCCAGCAAACTTGAGTCGCCGCCTATGCAACCCTTAGCATGGAACACGAAGTCTCGATGCCAAGATCGGAAACGGTTTCTCAAGTCACCTCTCAACTTCACGACTTGTGGCGTCCACCTAGTGGCTATAATCCTTGGTATTTATAATAGCGATGATAGAGGTTGCTAGAATAGCACCGTTGAGATTTACTACTGTAGGAGGACAAGTTGAGCGTTATAGTTAGGTGAATGAGGCATGAAGTGGCCGCATATCCACGTTATAGATGGCCGGATTGCGGCCACTCACTGTGTTGGCTGGTTGTGATCCGGTGTTTGACCGAGAGCAACGACTTCTTGATTTATCGATTTCCTGACTTTACCACGTGCGGTCCAATGTTGTACGTTGAAGGACAACAGTCAATTTATGGAGGATGCAAGGCCTAGATACACAGCAAGCCAGTATATCGCTGGTTGAACCACTCTGAATTGCTTGCAAGATTGTTGGTCTTCGATGGAAGCTGAATCTCCTTTTCTACCAACATCTTGCAAGCCACCAGACGTTGAAGCATCTGAGGCACATTTTATCTGTCTCCTATGCCGATACCGACCTCCGTCACGAACACTGCAAACTCCCGCCATACCAACATGGTATGGTCAGATGGGAACCTTCTGCAATATCTCTGCAATAAACGATAATACGTTCAAAGTCCACATGGTTGCTCATCAACACTACTTCATTTAGTGTCACTTCTCTTCCATCTGTCTTCATGGCTTGCGGTTTGTACCATATCTACATTTGGCGTCAAACAGCTTCTTGGAAATTAGGTTTGTCTCAGTTGCCTTCAAGTTGCCACTGGTATATTGAGATCAATCACGTTATACGCCAGATGCTTACTATGGCACCACTTGCTACTTCGCAATCATGACGGTAAGCAGGTGCTACCAGGTATATGAAGCTAGCCTTCCTTCCTCTTGTGTTCCCTGACTTCCCTTGCTTTCAGTCAGACTGGTGAGGCATCACTATCATCCTCAATACCAAATCTGTTTCACCAGACAGTACCATTAATTTACTTGTACCATCTTGCATACTGTTCATCCTTCAATCGACGCAATTACACAGCATGAGCTCTTCAGTTCCGTCTTCCAAAGCTAAGTCTAGGGGAAATGTCACCATTTCTCAATCACCACTTCAAAGTGATCAAGGGAGCCCATCACCAACACAATTACCCAACATTGACAGCTTAGTCATTAGTGAACAACATCAAATAGCTACAAGACCTGGTATCAGTCAGGTACAACGTGGAATACTCGCTCGCTCGAACTACTTCAAGCTCGATATTTCGGGGTGCAAAGACCAGATTGCCTACCACTTCGTGGTCCGAAAGCAGGAAGAAGGAAAAACAGTTTCAAGGCGATGCATCCAACGAACCTCGTCACTTCTACTTGATGAAGACCAATTCGCCCATGCAGCATCCAACTACAGTGATCGTTTCTACTCGTCACAAACCCATCCTTTGATTTGGGAGAGCGGCACTGACAGTCATGTATCCTACACTCTTCGACACTGAAGTTCGACTCAATCACTTTGCCTGAAATCTGTGGGTCCGAGATAAGAGAGGCAATACGAAACGTGGCTTGATGTCCTTGCCATGAGACTGGACCAGAATCTCCCCCTATCAAGAAATTCCAGCCTTTTTCCAGTTTAATGACCATTGCAAATGGCCGGTCATCGGTGGACCACATGGTGCAACTACTAGAATCATCTGTTGTGATGTCGACATCGTACCCAGAGGCAAGGCGGAGAAAACACATCCGAACCAGATCAGATTCAGAAAACTGCAGAAGAACAACACTAAACTGCCACCCACACCACCATGATCGCCACCCAGGATGCCGCAACCGCCACCATTTATGTTGAATTGTTAGGGAACGATCACTGTTGGCATTGACACTATCTTGTGGTACTGGTAAGCCAAAATGTTGGTCAGGGTTTATGGCACGGCTTGAATCATTAGGTGTTGCATTAGGAAGATCTAATGAAGAGTTGGGTATGTGAGAGGAATCGAACATGTGTCCGAGTCCTGCTGCGTTGCGGCCTAATGGCGCATGTCTGAGATTATCACCATCTGCCTGTTGGTGGTCATCGTTTCCCGTTTCCGCTGGGGCTGATTCGGTTCCCGTGTCGGGACCAGGGCTAGAAGAACGTTCTCCATCGTCAGAGCTCTCATGTCGCAAGTCCAGAGTTACGAGAGCATGTGTTATACGCTGCTCAATATTCTAAAATTGTCGTCGAAGAACTTCATGCGCTGCGGTTGTCCCGTCGTTTATTACGACTATGTCATTAGTGGTGAATTTTCAGCAAAGCTGGGAGGCTTAAAATAGGTAGGGCCATGGTTCGTGAAGCTTTGATGATTATCGCCAGCATGAACACGACTGTTCTCGTTGACTTCAATGCGAGGATATTGATGTCCGGACATGTGTTGCTCCGTCGCGATTCGATGAATCAGTGGAATAATGAGAAAGTCGCTGTCATTATAGTATTATGATTGATGCCCTCTGCATCACAGAAAAGTCGTAAGACTAACTCGCCCTGTATGAGTGAACACAACATCCTGATCCATACCGTTCAACCAGAACATTCGGACGGGTATGTACATCGCCAACTAGCATAGACACATCCTCCCCTCTTAGTAAGACAACCTGTCTACGCCAGGAGATTAATAGTGTAAGTATTGGTTCCTGTAAGGTTAGAGGTCGTGTTACGTTACACTGCTTCCGTGACTTGGAAGAACGGACTCAGGAGACCTTTCTAGTTCTATTCGTGGTCATCAGGTTCGTCCCCGGACAAACATAATTCCGTGTATGGCAGGTGGAGTCAACACAGACGGCGAGGCGGCACCTTCCCCGATTGCTTGCTGTCGGTCAATCCTCGACATTATCAATACACATCGACCAGCACCCTGCTTCGTCCACCTAATTGTGACTTGGGCTGGATCTTGCATAGTCCTCGACAACTGACGAATGTTCAGTTCTTCCTTGCGCCGAGTGGCGCAAGCCTGTCCGAATGCAACAATCTCCGCACGACCAACATCGAATCATGGCTCGATAGCAGCCTTCACCACCAGGTCCAGATCTCATCAACGTAGGAACTCCTCATCGAAACCTCCGATACCGCCAAACAATGGCTCACCACCGATACCAACAGCGTCAGTGAAGCAAGTGGGCGCACCTCGGTCGGATAAGCGCCTTGGAGCAGAGTCTCGCTTATCAAAGCGAAAGGTCACAAAGAGTGAGAAGGCTGAAGCCGTCAAACATCACGACGAGTACTTCAGTGAATGGACGAGGACGTTGCCAAGCGTACCCAGTACGCAGCATCTGAATCCAAAAGGTAAGGCGATAAAAGAATTGAATGAAGTGTAGTGCTGACAGGTGTTTTAGATGTTTATGTAGCATCTTTCTTTTCAACTCACCGACCGATATCCATAACAGGGCCTCTACCTCCGGAAACGCAAGTAGAAGATATTGACAAAATCTTCCAAGCACGACCAAAAAGCCAAAGAAGGAAATCGCAGGATGTAATCTACACAATATCCTCTGCCGTTCAGAATCTAGATGAACAAGTGGCGAACCAACAGCAATCGGCCCAACATGAAGAAGGAGTTTCACAGAGGGTCGACCTGATCAAAGCTCTGACCCAGAATAACAACAGTGCAACAAGTTCAGGGGATGCCAATGCAGTCCATATCGATGGCCAGCCACAAAATCAAACCTCTCTACGAGTAGGAGGTAACGTTAAGCTTGTTATTCAAGCTCTAGCCCGACAATTTCGTCCATTCAATCCTCCGCCTGCACCTACAGCAGCTCCCGATGTCGAATTTTTCGAACCACAGAAATCAGATGCTGAAATTGAAGCAGCTGCAGCTGAAGATGCTCAGGCAAAAGATCTTGAAGTCCACATTGAATCACAGGATCCTGCTACAAAATCACAAGTTCAACATTTCATCGTTCAAAATGGTGTTGTCAAATCCGATAACTCTTTTTTCACGTCTTCTATGCCCAGAGGAGGGGGCCGCACTCGTCGAGGAGTCTATCTAGTGAAAGATCTATCAATTCGAGATGTGAGAAAAGGTGTGGAAAAGATGTATACCATCTCCGTCAAGAGACAACGGAGACTGAAGATGAAGAAACATAAATACAAGAAGTTGCAGAGGAAGACGAGGAATTTGAGAAGGCGCCAGGGCAAGATCTAGACATCGGATATGCCTTCACTTGGCTGCTTTTTACACTGCACTGTTGCCATCTCCGCATTAGCTTTTGGATGGTGTGCATATGGTGCATAGAGCTGGGCATGGAGAGCATATACGCTTATTCTGTTAGCGAGCCACCGCATAAACACGCATGGCGTTTAGAGGAAGCCACTTGAGAAATCAGGCTTGCAGCATTTCTAGCACCCAATCAAGAAAATTCATCTCAGACTTGTGACTGTCTCCTTGCTTGAGTATTGGATATCTACATCGTAGCTACACTCTTGTATATCACTAATCCCAAGCTACACCATATCAGTACTGTCTGCTACGAATTCATACCAAGCATTACCATCACGTCCGCAATGCCCCCCAAAAATCGTTTCTAATGTCCCTGATTGAAATCAGTACCGTAGACTATCAGCCTGATCAGCACGCCTAAATCAAAGGTCTCTCGCATGAACAATTCATTACCATGACTTGAATGCTCCTGACTATATCCCGCGACATTGATACCCCCTCCAATCCGTTGATAAAAGAAGCCTGATGACCATGTTAAACGCCACTCATATACATGCCACAACTTCGTGGTTGAATACCTACTTGTGACCCTTCCATACATAGTAACCATTACCGTGTCCTACTGTGTTGCACACCGCGCGGCCGGGGCCTCCGGAGTATGGTGAGTAACACGATCGGATAGACACATACTTGTGGCATTGATTACTTCCCGCGAGAACGGGCAAGGCTAGTAGTCCGCGACTGGGTCAAATGATGCATAAGAGATGATGAGCTCTAGGCCGCTGAGATCTTAAGGCAGAGCATCAGATTTGGGCATTGTTTGTGAAGCTGCTTGTGTGTTTCTTGTGGTGTGTCAATTTTTCCGCTCAGGGATATATAGAGCGAAAGCTGGAGTTGGAGGTCGTTGGGCTGGGAGGTTTTTGTTCTGGAGAGTGGACTATAACAATGACTGTAGTAAGTACTGTTGCTTGTGTAGGCATGATGATGGTCGAGGTTAGCGTTCACGTTCTTGTTCCAATTCAGTCCATACTGAATTGCCGTCTGCTTATATGAAATTGATCAGAAGTGAAAAGAATCCTGTACAAAAATGCATTTATCATTATCTATTCTGCAAAGCGGGCAGAGCGTGAAAGCGTGATAAACATGCGAGTCACAGGTCCACCATCGCAAGAAATGCTTTCGTGCTGCTTGAAGCAGACGAGGCTCCTCCCCGCATTCAATAAAGTAAGCTGTTCCCACATCTCCTTTCCCAGCATCGCAATCTGCTCTGCTAATTCATGTCGTACAAAGGCGTGCTCGTTGGCAGTAGAGGGTGAATACTACCACGAGTATACGCATCAGGTGCTGCTGGTGTGTGCAAGCATTTGTCAATTAAGCTCCTGGTCGAGTTATCGTTATGATCTCGATGGCCGCTTCTGTCCGGAGATATTGCCACAGGGATTCTTCAAGATAGAAACCACGCTTAACAGCTAACATCGGTCTCGGCCTTGGAGTTCATCAACAGAGCGACAATTAGACCGTACAGACCCAAGACTTCGGCGAAAATGAGGATAAGAATCATACCGACAACTGCGGAGTATTAGCACATGCGCGCCACTTGGGCATATTGCATTCCACTTACAAAGTCTTGGTTGTTGAGCAGTACCTCGTACACCAGCATCACCAACAATACCGATAGCGAAGCCAGCAGCAAGACCAGCAAGACCGACGGAAAGACCAGCACCTAGCTGGATGAAACCAGTGAATAGAGGCAATTTCTGCTTAAGACCATCGGAGATCAAGACTGAGACGACTAGACCGTAAATACCAATGATACCAGCCATAATGACTGGAACGATGTCTGATGATTTGTTAGATCACTTTGCTTGTTCCAATAACCTTGTAGATATGCATACTCTTGACGATCAAATCTGGTCGAAGGACACCCATAGCAGAGATACCGACACCAGACTTTGCGGTACCGTAAGCAGCACCGAAGCAGGTGAAGACAATGGCTGAGGTGCAACCCATGGCACCAAAGAAGGGCTATTCCAACAAAGTCAGCATATCGATCTCGCCTATGTCAAGCAGGCGAGGTCAGGACGGAGGTTGGCGTCATCGATGTTATGTGTCGTCGAGCAAGAGATGAGAAGAACATACCGCATAGACGGGGCTACACAGTAATTATAGTCAGCGGTTGTTCGTCAAGATGATGGCACTGAATCCAAGATCTTGCCATAGGCTTTACCAGTGTATGCCTAGGCAGTTGGGGGAGGCGAGTGTGCATACCAGAGATCTGTTGCCATCTTGACGGTGTTGAAGGACTTTGTTTTGCCGGTAAAGTAAGAGAAGTCGAAGGTAGGATCGAGGTAGTGTATTTGGAAGCTGTTTCTCAATCGAGGCGATAAGATGCGACAAGAAGGTGGACGGTCGTTCTTCAACGTTCGATGATGTTGCCAAAGATTGAAGCTGCGAGATCCAGCAGGCCAAGCAATTTAGCGCCTGCAGCATCCGCCGAGCAAACATTACAAACCTGCAAAGAGGCGCAACAAATAGGCGAGCTACTTGGCTATGGCATCAAAATGTCCGCTTTGACACTGTTTCTGGGCACTCGAAAGAGCATTTTTGATCTACCACTGATTCTGCCCACGGCACCATCTACAGCACTGTTAACGCAGCACAAACAAACATAGCAAATATTTGTCATAATTGAGTATTGTCGCAACTTTTTTGCGCCAGTCATTCTTCGATAAATCTGCTCATACTACAGACATAATCAGTTGTAAAGGGCGAGCCAACGCAAGGAACCCTTTCTAAATCCGGCGTTCAGGTTCAATTTTCTCGTTCAATCACAAGCGCAACATCCTTCAGAGCAAAAGCCGCATACAACCATGGCCGAACACCCATCCGCTGCCTGGCCGCTTGCCGATGAAGCACTCTCTCAAAAGATCCTTGACACTGTTCAGCAGGCTTCACACTACCGACAATTGAAGAAGGTAAGGATCAAGCATTTTTGTTATTAACTGGGTCATTGCTAATTACCTGTTAGGGCGCCAACGAAGCTACCAAAACTCTCAACCGGGGTACTTCAGAGTTGATCATTCTAGCAGCAGACACCTCACCTCTCGCTATCCTACTTCACTTGCCACTGCTATGCGAAGACAAGAACGTTCCATACGTTTACATACCATCAAAGACTGCTCTGGGGCGCGCCTGTGGTGTTTCACGATCAGTAATTGCTGCATCTGTGACCACGAACGAATCCTCCGATCTTATGCCACAGATTCGAGAGCTCAAAAACCGAGTCGAGAGACTGATGATCTGAGTCGTATTGGGGATTGTGGGGAGTACACCGGTACTGAATTTGATGTTAGACACAGCAAGGTTGTTAAATGGATATCATGTGGAGTCCTCCAGAACCATGAGGTCGATACAGCGATTTGAGACAAGATGGGTTGCCAGTTGTATTAATGGCAGCAGTGTGGTTTATGACGGCAAAACTACGGGTTCCTGGTTATAAGCAAGCAAGTGGTGGTGAGTGCCGCTCCGTCAGCCATGCTAAACTTTGCAAAATGTCAAAGAGTGCTGCATGCCAAATCGACAGTCTTTGTTTGACAACATATCCCAAAGCAATCCCTTGTTTCCAACCATTTCCTTTACCCCCATTCCTCTTCTCTTTCTTTCCCCTTTCCTCTCCCATCCGATCAGTGACTACGAGCTCTGCCCAATGAACTCTTTGGTCATATCATATCAACAAGTCAGCTCAAATGTCACCCCAACCCATGAATGAAACCTGTTGTTTGTCAGCCAATGTTTGCATCACGAAGCAGTCAAAAGTGGCACTGGAAGCACAGCAGACACCAACGACCATTAGGCACACCCTGTACACAATGCATCAGCCGTTTGCCGTTCACTACCATGGCACGATCAACACCTCTCTTCACTTGCGCCAGTCGCGGTTTCAACGGGTGATGCAGTGAAGTTTCCAGCGCGTGCGTTTGTTGCGCTGCCTCGTCGTCAGTCAATTCAGCCTCTATGTATTTGTTTAGATCCTTCTCGTTTCTTGCCAATCTATCTTCTCCTCCAGTTACCTCTACTATCATCTTTGCCTTTGATTAACTGAGAGACTTGCTGCTTTCCGGTGGCATTTGATTACAAGTCTTTGTTCAACTCTTTGTCCAACACTCAAATTGTCAACCTGAGCACCATGGGTCTTCGATCGATTCTCAAACGAGCTACCAAGCTCTTCACGAAGTCGAAGAAGGAGAAAACCTCGCCGCAGGTATTGATCTGTGACTCTGATGATAGTGGAGTTTCAACACCTGCCAGAGTTGTGCCAGTATCAAGTGTCATTACTGCTGAAGAACGAGTACCTCTACCACCGACTGTACTACTAGAAAGATTAGCCAAACGACCAGAACGAATAGTGACTCGACCAAAAGGAGCGGCATTGCTCAAGACCACCACCAAGACGAAGAAGGCCCACAATGTTACTCCTTTATCGAACATTCTGATCACACAAAAAGAAAATGAGCTGACAAAGACTCCCGGAAACGAAAAGCCTACAGAAGTGACCGAAGCGATTCTCAAAACACCAGTTTCTCATCATGATGAGGATACCAGCGATGATGAAACAGAAGAATTTACACTTGTTGGACTTTCTGACAGATATGCCACAACACCATCTATGCAACTTACAACTCTTGTCAACAGCCTCTCCGAAGCATCAACCATCGCAACAGAAGAGACCTGCGACTTCTTCATCCCAACCCTGCGAACCTCAATCCTACCCACTCGAGTGCACGCCTGGTGGCAATCTACCACTACAAACCATTCCAACTCCAGTATATATATCAACAACGAAGCGCCAGCCGAGCTTCATCTCACCCTCACAACGTCAAAAGCCTCCAGTAATGCTCTGGTCATTGGAGACCGAATCAGTTCTGAACCAGCCAACACTCAAGAAGGAACTGAAACTGCACCAGCTAATGAGCCACAAGCACCACAAGGCAACCAATGTCGAACGCCATTGAGGCAACTTGTGCAGTCGTACAGTCGAGGCAGTCTAACCATCCGTAACCTGTCTCGTGCAGTATGTCAATATGAGCGTCGACAACAAAGCAGCGATACTCTCATCCAAGGGCTTCGAGATTCATTAGCACAAGCCCTTCAGCTAAACTCCGTCCTGCAGCAAAATGCCGGTCAAATGCAAGAGGATATCAGTCGACTTGAGTACGAGCTCGAGCAGAGGAACCAGGCCTTGCTCGAAGTCGAGGAAGGCTATGACATCGTCTTCCAGGAGAACCAGCAACTCCATGGACGTCTCATGATGGTTGGAGAGCACGTCGCTAGCTTCGGTGAGACTATGGGAAGCATTGAAGCTGCAAAGGCTAGTTTGGTGCAGGAGAACGACCATCTTCAGGCGGAACTACAACGGCTCAAGGAAGAGAAGGAGTTTGCAGAGTGGAATGCGAACAAGTGGGAGCGTGACTGCAAAGATGCGGAAGAGGAGAAAGAAACTCTGGAAGAAACAGTCGCCGAATTCGAGCAGGAACTCGAATACACCAACGCTCAACGAAATTCACTGCAAGCCATGGTGGACCAAGCCCGAGCAGAGGAGGCTGCTCGTATTCCTTCCATGCTCGAGAAGAAGCTGGACGAGAAGCGACGACAGATCGCTTGCCTCCAAGAAAACTGTGCCCTCCTCCGAGCGCACTTCGACCAGCAGGTTCGTATCGTCATGGACAAAGAGGGCGAACTGGAGGACATTAAGGCAAAGAATGACCTGCTCGAACAGCATAACGAGCAGATCATCATAGATCGACGTGCGAAGTTCCTCGAGGATGAAATGAGGCCATTCGAGGAGCCATATTGTGTTGCACCAGGTGTGCTGGAAGACTCCGAGCGATGTGTACTACAGCTTCAGGCGGACCTGGAGAAGTCCTCTGCTGTGAATAGGGAACTTAGTCGCGTGAACGCTGTGTTGGAGGAGGAGCTGACGAACACTCAGGCAGAACTCCGTGTCCACCAAGATGCCGTCGCAGACGATGAAGCGTGCAACAGCAGATGGGTCAGTGGCAACAATTCTCCAACTAGCACCGGCTCAACGGACAGTGCCCTGCCTAAACCATGTGCTCATGCAGTCCGGGCAGTCGTGGCCAATCAGACTATCAACACAATGGCCAAAGATTCCAAAACTGAGATTGAAAAATTGAAGCTCGAGCTCGCCGAAGTGACAAACAGATACGATGAAGTGACACGCGAGTTCATGGAAGAGCACGCCAACACGGTCTCCTCCGAACCAAAGATCAAGGAGCTCGAGAAACATCGCGACTACTGGCACAAAGAGGTCAATCACTTCGAAGAGCAACTTCAGCACCAAGCATTCGGCACACACCAAGCCGTCATGGCAAAGAAACATGACGTCGAGATAACCGCCCTGAACGAGCACATCTGGACGCTACGAGTCCAGGTCCGTGACTTGGAAATGACAATCGAAACGAAGGCCAATGAGCTGAACATGGCTCGCTGCGAATTTGAGCAGCTTCGACAGAGCTGGTCTGGCGTGAAAATCTCTGAGATGCGATCGGAAGCTGTTGTGCAGGCGATCGAGGCTCGGTTTCACAATGAGCTGAGGAAAGAGAAGTTGATGGTGGACTTGGCTGCTGCGGAGGAAACGCTGCGATATATTGGGACGGGGGAGGAATCGCTCGATCGGATGCAGTTGAGGGAGCTGAGACGTCTTGATCCGGGAATGTATAGGCTCAAGGATGGGGAAGTGACGGCCGAGCCGGTGCCTGACTACATGTTCTGAGCTAGTGCACTGCTTCATTGTCGAAGTCGGTCGAGAAAGAGGAATGGAATGGAATGACTTGGTGTCCAGATAAGATCTGATAATGTACGGTACTTCATGAACGAAAAGGACTTGAAAACAAAAGAAATGCATAGCCACGTGAAAGCAGACCTGATTTTCTGGTACATCTTAATAACCTCAATGTTACCTGTGTATGTAGGCAATCACTCATATGCAGCTATCCATGAGCAAATCACCATCAATCACACACTCTCAGGTACAGTGACTGTCCTCTCCCGGTCTGTGGCAAACAAAGGAAGTTCTGTACAAACCTGAAACTACGTAAAAGCCACAATCAAGGTCACCAAGATGAGGCAGAGTACTTTATGATCAGACACAGGCTAATCCCCGCAGGATCCAAAGTTCTCTTTGTTCAGTGATTGCTACAGGTATCTAGATAATTATACACCGTCACCCACCCTCAGGCAGGTAGGGTAGTCTTCCAAGGTACATAATGATCAGACACCACCGTTACCATTTGAATTCCTCCAACTATACTCATCCTCACTCCTGAAACCACTGCCAACAAACATAGTAAATCAACCTACATTCACAAGCTGCCACCAAATCAATACAACTAACTTTCTCTAGACAATCGACCATACAAACATTGATATTCAGGTACGAAGCCCGCCTTGACCTCCACTCAATACTGTTCCCAAGCAAAAGGCTACAGAACCAACCCATTCAACTGACAACAACACCACAGACCCAGCCAAAACCCAACACAATCATGCCCAATTCAGCACGGTCAACGCTCCCAATGATCCATACCTTACCAAACATACTCTGGCAAGCACTGGCCAAGCTGCTCCGAAAAAGCTAGCGAGTAGTGGTGCGCTCAACAAAAACACTAGCGACTGTCGCCTAGTGTCTTTTTTGTTGGCTGCCAGACATTACCTCCAAAAAACAGAATGAACAATGTTTTGGAATTGGGAGTGATGGACTTCAGTGTGCACGGCGCGGATGGTGGCATGCGTGGGAGATACCGCTCTGTCGGGAGCATAAGGAACAGGAGCGGTGGTTGCGGAAGCATTTGTGATTGATTGATGGAGCTTCTTGGGAGAAGAGATGTGTTATGGTTGTTTTATGGTTGTCACCGCTTGACTGGGGTTAATCGGACGTTTAGAGGTTGAAGTTGCCAGAGGATCTACACCAATGTTAGCATACCACGCATCAAATACACAAACCTTCGATGCATCATTTGAAACACAGCATCGCGCAGTGCAGAATGGAATCAAACTCACGTAAAACCTCGCATCCTCCACCCACGTAGAATGGTCTCCATCAAGCTCGATATCAAAATGCCACAGTAACTTCGCCGTCACCAATCGTGCTTCAGCAAGTGCCAACCTATTAATCAGTCAGTCTCAAGCAAAGCAACCAACGCCGAGATAATCCACAACATACAGTTTTCCGATACAGTTCCGCGGCCCAAGACTAAACGGCCTGAGTATCTCCTCAGCAGTCAACCCCGCCGGACCCAGAACCTTCGAATCTTCCTCCAGCCAGCGTTCCGGCCTAAACTCCTTCGCATTGTCAAAGAACTTCTCCGAGCGGCCCATATACCACTGTCCCATCGAAACATAAGTCTACATCACCCCGTCAGCCACAACCAAATCAACAAAGGCAGTAACTCACCCCCTCCGGAACAACCTCCCCATCAACAACGCACCCAGCCGTAGTAACCCTAGGCGTAATATAACTCGCGACCGGAAAAATCCTCAAACTCTCATCGATCGTCGCCTTCAAATACGGCAGGTCGTTACTCGTCGCTCTGATCGTAATATCCTCACTCGTCGCGAACGTACTTCGAATCTCATCGCGAAGCTTCTTCATCACACGCGGTGTTTTACACAGATGATAGAGCGTCGCGCTGAGACATGTGCTTGTTGTTTCGGCGCCGCCGCCGACGATGAGGATTGAGTTTGCTGTTATTTCAGGCTCGGTCAGGCGTTCGCCGGACTTCATCTGCCTTAACATTAGGCCTACGATGTCGGGCCGCTTCTTCCCCTTGTCTGCACTCTTCTCACCATCACTCTCACTATCCTCCTCCCTCTTAAGTCTCGTCGCAGTAGCACGCGTCGCCAGCCCCAAAAACCTTTCCCTCTCAACCTTAACCCTCTCCGGCAAAAACGGCGCCAAAAACTTCAACGACACGCCAAATCTGCGAAATTGATTGAACAGCGCAGTCTGCTTGAGTATGGCGAGTAAATAGCTCGGCCACGGATGCAGACGTCTCTTCTCGAGACACTGGAATTCCTGGTCGAGCGCTAGTTGGCCGATGACGTCGTTTAATGTCCAGAGGAAGTAGGACACCATATTCTCACTCCTAGCTTCCTTGGCAGAAATGGCCAGCTGCGAGCAGAGGAGGTCGGTGTAGTGCTGCAATACGGGCTCGACTTCAAGAACGCCGGACATTAGGAATGCGGGACTCGCGAGACGGCGTAAGCGCATGTGTTCGCTGTCAGAGGCCGTGATCATACTCTCTGGCAATCTCGTGGCACCGGCCGGACCGAAATGGTATTGTGATTTGGGGAGTTGTGGTCTGCTGTTGTAGATCTGGGGCCAGGCGGAAGGGGATGAAAATGAGAGTTCGGAGGGTGCTATGCGGACTGTGGGACCGTAGTGGGTGTGGAGTGCCGGTGGCGTGGTGGTAGGATGCTGGGAGGCGGGAGGCGCGCCAGAGGAGGGGGCCTGGGTGTTTGTGGAGGGGGTGGAGGGGGGAGATGTTGTATGCGCATTTTAGGATGAATAGACCGAGTAACTGTGTTTTGGAAGTTTATTATCAGTTTAGATTAGGTGTGTGTTCATGGGCTTTATGTTTGATTTGGCTTGGTTGGGGATGGGAACGAAGATGAGGTTGTGACTGTGCTGACTAACCGTAGCAAGACCACTGATTCCAATGGACAACCCTGATACAGCATACTGCACGATGGCCTCAATAATGAGCACCATCTTGTAGTTGACTTTATTGAGGTATAGGAATTGAATTGCAAGATAGTATGCTCTTACTCCAGAACGTATACGTTGACAGCTTAGTATCCACGACTTGTGGTGGTGGTGGTGGTAATGTATAGGTGTGGTACTTTCGTGCCGAGGATCTGAGCCGGCTATATAAAATTAACGCTAGCTATGGAAATTATGGCCACGTGGGAACAAGAAAGCGAAGGTTTAAGGCGCCCGAGGGGTTTACCATACATGTTCCTTATACAAGACAAGACAGCTATAATGGTCTCAGAAAGATACCTGTGCTTTGCGATGAGATAATCGGGGGAGTCATCGAGACATGCATAGATCGTACACATATGGACCCTATGAACACGCGAAAAGTTCCTTTATCCAAACATTGATTCATATTCGCATATGTGCTAGATCCTACAGGTATGATGCTTTGTTTATATGTTCCGATTTATGTAGCTAATCTCCCTGGTTGGAATTCTTTACCACTTACAAAGAGATAATATGCCCGTCAGATTGATCGTATTTGACTTGCGCGATACTAACAGTGCCATTATCATAGTTGTAGAGTAAGTACGCTGAACGAAGGATGGTTTCACCAAGAACGGTTTCACCAAGAACGGTAACCAGGACAGTGGTACGTTGAGGAGCGAGTCCAAATGCACACGTTCCATCATCTAGTGACAATACTAGCTCTGCCCAGGGAACTTGGAGCGTCATCTGGCCTTGTGAGCCGGAGATGGTGAAATCAAAGCTGCCGCTCCAAGTGGCTACGTCGCAAGGGACTGTGTAGAACGGTTCTGTGGTTGATTCCGTGAGAGCGAGGACGTCGTTTATGGCTGTGAATTGATCGGCTGGAATGAGAGATATGGCTGTGCCAGGGTCGAGTGTGATGGTATGGTAAACTGAGCTTGAAGGGACGGTGTAGTTCTTTCCATCGTGGACAAAATCCATTGCTGGGGCGGCGATATCGAGCGAATAGCCGTTGTATGGGTCGTAATCGATCAATTGGAAGGGAACCAGGTCTCCACTGTATTTAGTTGTGTCGTAACCGCCGAAGATTATAGTACCAGGAGTGATGTCGGTAGGAGCTATACATGGATCAGTAAGGGTGTGCGCTTCGAAGTTACCAGGACATACTTCGATCATTGAGAAAGATGCTGTATGCACGAGTGTTGATTATGCCAGCATTTATCAGTGAGTCGATGTAGCCAGGATATGTTGCCGAGGTATTCACAACGCCATTTCGGAAGACGATGGATTCGAAGAAGGGAATTCCAATGCCCATAATGCCATCGGGCGGATTGCTAAGGTCTGCCGCTGTTGCAACGCCGATGGTCTGTCGAACAGACACGCCACTAACTGATAGAAGATCTGAGGCATAGAAGCCTGTCACTCCATGTGACGAACCGTGTGCTGTATTGAACTCTCTCAAGCTGGCGAGCATGGTACCAGTGGTCGAGTTGGAGTAGTCATCTGTTCTCTGTCAATACTCCGTCCAAGCCGTGCAATTGTTGGTCAGCTTACAATAGCTAGAGGTGCAAGATGGACATGAGATGACTGATTCAGGTGCATAGAACCAGATATCTGCACTGGCCGTGTCAAGAACAAGATTCATTGATTGCGATGGGGTTCCGATGGTCACGTCAATCACATAGCTGCCGCCATCTTTGTTGATGGGAGAAGCGGGAAAGGATTCTAAAATTGGACCGGTGCTGTTCTGGCGTACTTTTTGGAATGGTAGTTTCAGGTAGCTACTGTTACCTCGAGCAGCAGCCGAGGCTGTGACAGTCAAGAAGTAAAGGCTGACGACAAATGGAGGGAAGACATGCATCGTGATGATTAGATGCACGCACCACAGGATGTATTGGTTGAGATAGGGAGGACTTCATGGCAGCGAGTTTTCATATCAACTTTTCTCGATGTAATGCAAGACTCTGCTAAAGTCTTGGTACTGTCAGAAGAGGCATGAGTGAGCATGAATTGCTGTACTGGGTGTAATAAAGACGTAAACAGATCTCTCCACCGATCTGCACCTGTTTCTGGCTAATAAAACATTCCAGATTTATGCTCATGGAATCATACTAATGATCACAGACGAAGCTTAGTCTGCCGATCATATCTCATAAATTGTGCTAATCTGTGTTGCATCAAGTATAGTTCCGCGGTGATATGGAGGACCGTTCACATCTTTGTTGCATCGCGTAGCAGTAAAGAACTCATCAAGGGGCACTAGGCCTAATTGAGCTTATCGATAACATGGCAAGTGCTGGTTTGTTACCTGCTACTTCGTACATACATAGGTACTGTTCAAGTTTTGGCTGTTATAGATTTTGATTGCTGATTACCCAGGTAATGTTTCCACTGCCGTTGTTGAACCGGGACGACACGGCCGAGACTTGAAGAGTAGGATCTCAGCAAGCTAGCAAGCACCACGCACTTAACCTTGCTTTGAGTACCAATAATCGTGGCTATCGAATAATGTTTTGTTCGACAATGCTTATATCGATGGATTAAGGAATACGAGGCAACCAATATGGGATAATCAAATGTTGAAACAAGTAGTACTCAACGTCAGCGTCGTTGTCGACAGTGAGGTTGCATGAACTAGCGTGTAACTTTTGAGTTCGAACTAATTGTTCCAAGTACCCTTGGCAGGAGACTTGGCGTAAATTTGACAATCGAAAATGGCAGGCGCAGCTACTGCAGCTAAGGTTTTACCTTCTAACCGCGTGGTGTTGTCACTTTGATTGGCCAAATGACGAGATGTACAGTAGTGTATGCCATAGTTGGATGTTCTAAGCAGAATTCGACGAGACGCAGTGGCCTGTTGGAACAGTAAGGTCTGCCAAAAGTTTTCCCCTGCACCTTGCACAAAGAGCTATTCTCGATGCAACTTGTGCCTAGACTCAACCATGCACAACATCAACGTGCGACCATCGGTATGGACCTACTACAAACGGCATCAGCCTCAGCTAATGCACTTATCTTCACCGTACCTCCTACAGTTGGGTTATTGTTCGAGGGGCTCAACAAGTACCAGTTGATCTGCTGCTGGCAGCACGAGCATGGCTCTAGCCCTGTCTATGACTAGCGCTTACTAATCAAAGACAAGGTGACTAGCTTCTCAGACAGTACAAGTATACGAGATGGCTCGTGTGCCTGGCTGGAGGGAGCGAATATCAAGCTTTTTCATGCAAGGATTTCATGCTCGACAAGCACTACAATGTTCAAAAAGGTTCAACAAAGTTCGACAAGCTCGCGTAGAATTGCGATTTGGCCTCGCCTACCCCGATCAGTGCCAAGTACAATCTGTGGAAATTAATTGACCCACTACTACACAGTTGTACACATTTCAGCTCTCTAGCTCGTCGCTACAACTAATTTCTGGCATGAGACGGGTTGGCATACAGATGTGATGGTCTACCACATGAAAACTGAACTTTGCTATGTAAGTCACAACTTCTCCTACCACAATTTCAAACCACCATCAACATCGTTCATTCCTTCAATAAGCTAGTAGTGCTCTCCAAACTGCTTCAAAATGTTTCGTGTCACGCTGTCCTCCGGTGTCCTCCTTGCTTTACTCCAAATCACTCCTTTTGCATTGGCAGGTCCTGGCTCTGTATGTTCCAGCGATCCATACAAAGACCTGTTGGTGCTATCGGCGTATCAGCCAGTTGAGGTCTTCTGCTCCGCCAGATTTCCCCAGTCAGCCATTAAAGCAAGAGACGAAGATCGGGAGGGGAAGTGGCCGCACACGACGACCACGACAGACACTACAGTTACAACAACAACCACAAGAACAGTGACTATAACGACCCCTTGCTGCTCAAGCTCAGGCACAAAGTCCACCACAACTATCCTTGTTTCGAGTTCGACTCCAATTCATTCAAGCGCATCCACATCATCCTCTCGATCAACCACTACAGCTGCAGGACTGGCCGGTGTCTGGTCATCTGTGATAACTGAAGCAGAAGAATTCTTGAGTACCTTGTGCTCGTGTATCGAGACACCTTCTACAAAGATTACCACAGCAACGAGCAAGTCTTCGACATCTTCTACAAAGACTACTACAACAACCAAGTCTTCCACGTCCACGTCTAGCTCTAGCACGTCAACAACATCGAGCACCACTACCACCACCACTAGGCCGACGACTACGACCACCCTAACGACAACTACAACCACCACCACTCCAACAACTACAACTGCGACTACTACTCCAACAACAACAACTACAACCACCACCACCACTCCAACAACTACAACTACGACTACTACTCCAACAACTACAACTACGACTACTACTCCAACAACTACAACTACAACAACTACTACAACAACTACCACTACTCCCACAACAACAACCACAACATCCACGACCACTACTACAACGACACCACCACCAAGCCAAGTCCTCACCCTCTACACCGCCAGAAACTGCGGTGGTACCCCAACAGCCACAGTCACCGCAGTCCAAGATCAATGCCTCCAACTATCAGGCAACATTATTTCAGCTTACCATGAACCTTTACAAAACGCCGCTCCAGGCGTCTGTTACGCCCTAGACTTTTTCTTGGATGGAACTTGCTCACAATTCGATGCCGCTCAAAACAGGGATCAGAGTGCAGGCGCAGGATGTCTCGATTTCAATGGTTTTGCGGCTGGTAGTGTCAGGATCGACACGTATACTGGATGCGCGTTGTGAGAGGATGTGTTTGCTTTCTTTCGAGAACGCCTTGAGAAGATTTTTCTTCATACGATGTCAGCCTTTGAATTTCTTGTTGCGAGATGTTAATTGCTTGTAGTGGTAGAGAAGAATTTAGGGAGTCATTCTTGTACGATACGTATGTTTCATTGCGAGCTTTCTGGCCTGTTATTTCACCTGCAAGGCCTTGTGTATCTTATGGCTGCGCTCCGCGCTCACAACTTGTGTCACTGCTCCATTCGCATGCTAATATAGACACACTACCTACCTGACCCCTCTCTCTCTCTGGTGCTCCCCAAACGAGGACTCTGTAAATTGGCCACGTGTTCGACCCTCGATGTCCACGCTGACTGACAGCCTTAGACCTGTCCTCAACTGCCGGTCAGTCTCCGCGGTCTTCCCCGTTCATCACTATACCTCGCCTGGTACTTAGCTTCCGCCGTCACATTTGCCGTCATTGGCCCCCCTCCTGGTCCACCGCCACGTAGCGGTGAACTCAAGACCAGTCTAGACTACGTACCATGCATACTGTGTCTGGTTAGGTATGCGGTGGTAACAGCTAGACGGACATTCTTGGGTTGACGGGTATTTGGTACTGAATGATTACGTACGCACGTAAGGCAGGCAGGTATGTGAAGGCATGACGGTGAGGGATGTTTCTTAGGGAAGGAGTATGGAGGTGGTGAAGGATGGAGTAGAGTACTGAGGACAGGGATCTGAGGTTATATAGGCACTACGTATGTACACAAATATCTGCTTGGAAAATTGTGTACCGTTCTCACGTACATAATGTAATTCACACTCGTCTTCGCATGGATTGCAGAAATCACGCACTTTAGTGCATACGGTACCTGTGAAAACATACAGGGAGGAAATGTTAGATATCCGGGTTTATTCCGGAATAGTTTCAAAACTACTTAGAGTAGGTATGTATAAGGGTCACTGTCTACAGTATAGTCTGTTCGACAGTTTCGACATAGTATAGTTTGAAGCTACGAATTCTACTGTAGCTAGCCGTTCCTGTTTGTGCCTGGTTTTGACCGCAGACAACTCAGTGAAAAACAAAGATCGCACCACCCCTGTCAACCGTAACAATACAACCATACGGCTTTCGGAGCAGACACACATCCATGATCTCATCCATGTGTGTGCGCAACAGCTGCTGTTGTGCCATACTAATTATAGTATTTCGCGGTGTCTTATTGGCAGTGCTCTTGGTAACATCATTTCCTGGTCTGCTAGTCTTGGCAGCATCTTTCTTCTTCTTGGGTGTGTTTCTTGTTGATCCTGCATCGTCTTGTGTTGAATCACTTAGCTTTTCTTCGACGAGTTGAACGAGACCGGATAGGCTCATGCTGGTCGGCCAGCTTGTTTCGTATCGTGGTTTTACTTTATTTTCCTCGCCGACCTCGTTGATCATTGGGCCGCTGACGATGAAGCTATGGTCTACTTGGACTAGGTTCCAGTAGCGTAGTGTGCGATCTTCTCCGACGCTTAGCATGATTGTGTTCTTGTTGGAGCTTTCGGACTGGCGGTCGTTGACCGCGTAGTCGTTGAATATGAGGAGCGAAGTGATTGAGGGAGTTAGTGATTGGTTGGATGTAATGCTTGCGGGTATCGCGGCGTCATTGGATGCATCAGGAATTGCTGCTGCACCGGAGCTTGGATTCGACCCTAGTGTTGGCTGAAGCGATGGTTTGTTCATTTCAAGCTGGGTGGCAAACCGCGTGAGCATGTTTTCAGAGCTTTCTTCATCAGGATGCCATGGCTCGTAGTTTCTGATTTTCTTATTAGCAGGGTATGCGAATGTTGCAGGTCGAAGCACTTCGCGACATGTCAACTTTTCGACATCCCAGATACTGACCTCCCCCCCACAGCTAGCGACTACCCATTTGCCGTGACCACGAGTGGGATGCAGTACAAGCTTGTCGACTCTCTGGCCCAATCCAGCACCACCAATTCCGAAAGATCGAAGCCTTAGCTTGAAACGTAGATCCCACAAGTCAAGGATGCCATGACTTGTACCGAGCACCAACCAATGGTGTTTTCGATCGATACAAAATGTGGTCGGTGTTCCATGATGAAGTGGATTATGCATCGCATGAATGAGCTCCATGTTCTTCAGATCAACCATCAGAATGCGACACATATTGGTTGCTATAAGTAACACGCTGTGTGAGCTAAATTCCCTGTAATGGTGCATCCATACTGCGTGTTCATTGATGTTGATCTGATCTGTCGAGGTCGATTTGCCGGCAGGACTGGAACTTTGCTGCGGTATTTGCCAATCCCTCACAAGAACAGGTCGACTGAATTTAACGGTGTCAATTCCTTCCACCAGACTGACATCTATTCTGACGGCATGAATACTACCATCCGTTGCTCCGCTGAGGAAGGTATGGGTATTCTCAATGAAGCACAATGCTTTGACTTTTGATCCCTCTGTATGTCGGTGAGTATGCCTCGACCGAGCTGCTACGTTCTTCTCTAGCCGAGAAGTATCCCAAATCTTGCAAGTCCCATCATCAGATGCTGTAACGAAGAAAGCATGGTCAGGCGCAGCCACAACTTTGTTGATCACTGCAGTGTGTTCAGCAAACTGTGTCAGCAAAAGTCCGGATGGTCGCCAGATTTCTTTGTTTGTGTTAATCACTTGGGCAGATCCTTGAATTATAGGTTGATTTGGTGTTGTGGCAGATCGTATCGCTGCGAGTTCGATATCAGCAGACTTTTTGATGGCACCGAAATCTATAAGATCGACCGCGAAGTTGTCAGCCAGGTGGTTGTCGAGCAATTTGATAATGGCTGGATCGTTTCCAGTATAGCTGTGGTTGGCTTCGAATGCAGCTTGGCCACGGACTTCGCTTGCCGGTGACTTGGATCTCACTTTCTCATTCGCGCTCAAACTTTGTGTCAATGCCGAGTCCTGTCCACCAACCTGATCAACTGGAGACCGATCAATCTTACCAAATACATTTTCCTGCGTTGTAGATATTTCCGCCTCGGCCTTTATTGTCTCTGCTCGATTGAGCAAACTGAAAGAGCTGTTCTGACGTGTAAGCTGCTTTGTGTCCTGTCGTGGAGCTGACAGTCTATCTGTGTCCAAAAGAGCATGTCGACGGCCGACAGACGATGATCTCTTGGCGCTTTCAGCTTTAATACCTTCGATACGTATATTAGGTCTCTCAACGGTGCCTGTCCTGGAGGATCTCGGTGTATCTTCCCCAGAAGAAGGCTTCGCTGAACCTATGTCAATCGGAGTGGCAGCTATTTCATCACGTCTTTGATTGGAAGGCCCGCCATCCACGCTAACAGATGCATCAAGTAAGGCGTCCGCAATGCTATGCGATGCACTCCTGTCGAGTCTTGGTCTAGGCTGAGTATGTTGTCTCTTTGCAGATCTATATGGTTGAATTGTATCGAAGAAGACATTTTGTGGTGTCACATCGAGCTCGGCTAGAGATACAATGTTACCGAGGATCCGATGTTGATGATCTTGATTGAAATCTGGCTTATGTTGTGAATACCTCAAAATGTATTCTCGCAAAGCCATTAACTTGACCTCGTCGTCGGGAACCAGTCCGAAATTCCTCAAAGCTTCCAAGGACTGCTGATCGTCTTTGTCCTTCTGCGATGGTGGAATGCGGTTTGGAAAACGCTTGCTGAAGCTTGAAGGTGAAGATGAAACATCTGACTGTGAGACTAGGAGTGTTCCATCACGACTCGCAGCTGTCCAGAACAGACTTTTTTCCTTCTTTGCTGCCCACTGCACCGCAGCTTCAAAGACAGCTCTCGATAGTGGTGGCTTGAGCTTGTCAAGAATGGACGCTTCTTTGAACTCGAGGAGGGGAGATCGTAGAAATGGTTGTAGAATAGGCAGCATAATGCAATAACGGTCAGCCACCGAAAGATACTTACATGCTTGTTCCACAAATTGAGCAGAAGCCTCGCGGATCCACACACTGGGGTGTATGAGAAACCTGGAAACGAGGCTGGCAAGATCCCATAGCAATACTTTCTGGAAAAGTCCTAAAGCAGCCATCCGCGCGAATGATCGAATGACCTTTTCCACCACGAAGTGCTCCACATCGGCCATCGATCCAATCATGATAGGTACGATGAACTGCTCCAAACTTGAAGTGCCAACATAAGTTGCCACACCAACCAAAGCATCATAGAAGGCGCATTTCAACATCCAATCTGGCTCGTTCAAGTAGGTATTCAGGTGACTCAGAATGACATCGCTAGCTTTGTTGCTGCTGAAGAACATACACAATCTCGACACAGATCCTAGCAGTGCTCGACGAACAGATGTGTCCTGGTCGGTAATAAGTGTTGTGGTTGATTCTTCAAAATGAGGTATTAGTTCGGCACGTGCGACATCATAAAGACCATGGAAGGAAGAGTCAGGTGCCCACGTCTCATTGGATAGTGCAGGTAGACGACCATCTGCTCGTATGGCTTGAACCATATCTAGCATTCGAGCAGATGCTAACGCAAGAGATGCAAGACATGAGGCATAGGCCGCACGGACGATAGCACTAGGATGTGCTTGTCCTACGGGGAGAAAAGTCCGTAGCTTCGGAAATATGTATTCCGGAAACAAATATGCATTGATAGGTGAGACAACTCGAATCGAGTCCAAGATCGAAGTAGTAGCGTGCAAAGCTGCAACCTTCACCATGTCACTCTTGTCGTTTAGCAACCCAACAACATATGGCAGAATCCGATCAAGTTTGGCTTCATCGGGGAGACGATGTGAAAAAGATGTCAGCAGGTCACAGGCTTTGAGTCGGGCGGATGACTTGGCAGTGTTGCGCATTGCAGCTGAGACCAAAGTCAGGAAAAGCAGTGTGCCGTCATGTAGTGCGTTGTCGATCTTCGTCTGTGGCTGAGTGTTGATTGTATTTCGCTGTTCTTTGGATGAAGAATTATTCTTACCTCCTTCGGTGCTTTGTGGACTCCCACTGTACCCGAGGAAATAAGAGATTTTGTCAAAGTCATGATAAACGCGTTCGATCTTCTTGTCGGATTCGACTAAGATCTCTGTGTCAAGTGTCAATTGATCGACTGTGGAAGTTGACTCTGTCAAGTCTTGCATGTAATCGTGAAGGAAACTGTAAAAGTATTCTGGAAATATTTTGGCCTTATAGAAGCTCAAATGTTGTTCCGCACTATATCGTTTTTCCGGATCGAGTTCAATCATGTTCATGATCATAGCTCTCACTTCTGGGTCGTCAATTTTGCTGATGTGGGCCTCCTCGGGGTTGTAATCGCCGGATCGATACTTGAAAATCTGGCTCAAGGTAAAAATTGGTCCCTCTAAAAACAGCTCCGCGATGGCACAGCCAACACTGAACATATCCATAGCCCAATTGAGTTCATCTGGCACCTCATCTGTACTCTGTGAAGTAAATCTCTCCGGTGCAATGTAACATATTCGTCGACTAGAGGTGTCGAAGTAAAAGGAGAAATCAGCTGGATTGTCTTCTGGAAGTGTTGTTGGTTTGAAGGCTGCAGAGAAATCGGTCAGGTAGAGCCAGTTCCAGGAAGTGACCAACAAGTTTTCAGTCTTGATGTCGCCGTGGTATAGGTTCTGGGCATGGCAATCACGAACGGCACAAAGCAATTGATAGGAAAGCCAACGCTTCTCGATATCCTCAAGAAACGGCCGAGTGCTGAGACGATCGTAGACTGAGCTTGACATATACTGTCGAACAAGGAAACCGCCAGTAGAAATCTCAACAATCTTTTGATAGCCCAGTGCATTCGGAATGGTTGCCAAAACGTTTCGCTCCTCAGTGATCTGCGTTACATATTCGCGGACATTGAACGCCGAGTACGGCTTCATGATAGCTTTCACAAATACAAAGCCTTGTTGACTGCGGGCGCGAACGCTTTTCATAAACCTTGCAGAAGCCAGTGTCTTGTCGTGTGTCAGGTCTGAAAGTTCTGGCACGTCAATATTGGCCGTTGCTGCTGACAGCGTGGTCATTGAGTAGCCCTGACCCATCTTGAAGGTATTGTCGTGCCTTGTCGATTTTGGCGTGACGGCTTGTTGTGCCGAGAGTTGGTTTGATTTCCGTTAGCCTGGCTTCACAGCCACATGATAACGAAATCGTCGTTTCTTTGTAGCGCACATGAATGCCTCAAAAGCAGTGCTAGTTGTTGAGTAGTGATCGGCAAACAGCAGCCTGCTGGGAAGTCCTAAGCATCGAGATCTATTGGGCTCAGTACGCTTCCGTGCATTTGACGTATACGAAAGCTGAACCAACCTGTTCTCATATTCAACACTCTAGGCAAACGCGACCGCGTCGTTCATGTGGTCAAATCAGTTAGCAAATATATCAAACACAGCAAACATATTCCAACAAACAATCCGATACATGGATCTGATTGGTCACTATTTTCACCGTGCCTGTGACGTTATTCCGCATGCTTCAATGATGCCTCGCGTGTCCGAGATGAACGTCCTTTTGACCATAACTTGAAGTCTGTGTGCGTTCCACGGAATGTACCGAGTGAAAGGGTTCGACTTCCAGCTGGCCTGCGAATACCCTGCACACTTTCAAATTTCCAATATTGTGACTCCTTGCGTTGTATCCGTTGATCATTCATTGGAACACTAGCTGCACTGCATTTTCTAGACATTGCGCAAGATGAGAGTAATCGCAGGATTCGAACATGACAGACTACAATGGCACTGATATTGCTACGGCAGCCTCTATCCATTCTGATTCAGCAAGCACGCTCTCTGGCAGGTCGTCTTCTCAAGCCTCTCGGGCATCCAGCAATAGTAGACGGGTGAAGACACTGAAAGGACTGAGGAAGAACCCGGCAAGGACTAAAGCAAAGAAAGAGGATCCGTCTCTTACATCCTTTCCTTCACTATCTCCCGAGCCTGGCGAGAACATAAACACACCCGTGACTGAAGGGGAGCAGTCCAAGCCAGCCAGGACGGTTTCACAGAAAGTGAGAGCAAGAAAGGTTACTCTCGCAGGGTTAACCAACACCGGCCCTATTATCGATCGATCCAATGCTCTGTTTGACGATTCACCTCGACCATCTCTCGATATTCCTGGTTCTCTTCATCTGTCCAGCGATGAGCACGTCGAAAGACTTATAGCACGAGTGGGGGCTGCGAAATTGATACGACAGTATGCCCAAGACTTGGCACAAAGAGATGCCGAAATTTCTGCCCTACGAGTTCGTGCAGACGAAAGAGAAAGAGAATTGAAAAGGTTACTACGGGAGGCCGATGTATCAAGCGCTGATGTCGAACGACGTTTGCTGCGTCTCGAAAGAGTGGCCATTTCCACGGATGCGTCTCGAGGCCTAGCAGCCGACAAGAAGAGAAACTCGTTGATTTCGATCGACACTATGATGAATGAAGCTATAACGGATGTTAGGAGCACAAGCCCTATCGAGCAGACTCCTGTCGCTGCCGATGTGGTAGGACTACCCGAACCACCTTCCACCCTCTCAAATCCACTCAAGCGTTCGACCTCCGTCGCACAGGTGCAAAACACGACGGTGCTTAGTCGGCAGTCTAGCCAGACAAGCAGTATTGTTGGTGGAGAGGATCAAGACTTGGAGTCCACAATTCGACCTCGCCAGATAAGTTCTACTACATCGAGAATGTCTGGGCTACAGAACATTTTTCAACCTCCTACCAATCCGGCGAGCTACTTTATTGGTGGTTCAAACAAGACAGTAAAGAAAACAAGACCGGTTGATGAAATAAGTGTTCGATCACAGCAGTCCGCCAAATCCACTACCTCCTGGACTCGCATTTTCGGTGGTCGCAGTCAGCCGTCACGGTCTCGGGCTTCGTCAATTGATCAAGGAAATGCGGCCAAAGAGGACGAGGCTCTGGCTGCGGCAAACACTAAGCTGCGCGCAGCTGCAAACAAGACAAACGCAGCTAATGCTTCCACTAAAAGCAGGCCACAAGCCCAGCGATCAGTCACAGCAAGTCGCATCAATACGACCACCAACCACACTCGTAAGGAATCGAATGCAAGTAGCCTTCCACCTACTGTGGAGCTCGACTCAATGATCGAAAGTTCACAGCTTCCTCCGACTATGGCAAAGTATAACACGGATGGTCTCTTGGTAGACCGTTTTGGTTTTATCTACGATCGAAAGAGGAAGAGACAGGGTGTACGGGTCCATAAACACACTAAACAGAAGCCTTCGGCAACTGAAAGCCTTGCCAGTCACCGATCGGGAGATGCTTCGCCTGTGACAGAACAGCCCAACCGACCAGCAACTCCAGCATCAATGGATGATGATTCACCTAAGAAGTCGTGGCAAGATTATCTACAACCTCCAGCCGTTCCCACCCGAAGACCAAGGGAGCTTTTGGCGCACACTCCTTCAGCCGGAGCAGTGGTGACCGTGAACACAGCAGATGCGGAGGGTACCATTACACCTCCAAGATTCCGAGATACATCCATTTCCGTCTCTTCTTCGACACAGAAAGCATTACCTAGTGCAAGCTCGGTTAGTGAGGCCAAATCCTCAACTATTACGGCAACGCCAGCAGACTTCTCTCACGAAGTCGAGGAGGATGCCAGTGAGGTTGGAGCCTCAAAGGCTTTACTCGAGCAATTGACCGAGCTCCACGATAATCTGCAAGTCGAACGAACTGTAAAGTGGAATGACTTCTTGCGGCGAGTGAGGGCGGAAAGATCAAACGCATCGGCAGAGCGGACAGTGAACAATGCGCCGGAGGCTGATTTTGTCAATGGTGAACTCATTGGAATAGCAACCCTAGGGAGATCTAGCAAAACGAAAGCCAAATACATGCACTTCAAATCACTGGTTCTGGCTGGCATTCCAGTATCACTACGGCCAAAGACCTGGTCGGAGTGTTCAGGTGCCAGTTCGTTGCGCATCCCAGGCTACTATGAGGATCTTGTCAGTCGATCACAGTCTAACAACGAAATCGAAGCAGACATTGCACACCAGATTCAGGTAGACGTGAAGAGAACACTTCGGGATAATGTCTTCTTTCGCAATCCCGACGCGCCAGGCGTGCAACGATTGGAGGAACTGCTTCGTGCATATTCATTGCACAATCCAAGGATTGGGTATTGTCAAGGCATGAATCTTATCACAGCATCGCTGCTTCTTATTTGCGCCACTTCCGAGGACTGTTTCTGGCTGTTAGTCGCTATCATTGACTACATCTTGCCAAGTGGCTACTTTGATGCAAGTTTGTTGGTTGCTCGAGCTGACCAGCTCGTTCTTCGCGAGTATGTTGCGGAAGTTCTACCGAGACTAGACGGAAAGCTCCAAGAGCTAGGAGTTGAACTCGAAGCTTGCACCTTCCATTGGTTTTTAAGTCTCTACACTGGTGTGCTGACTGGTGGTGAAGCACTGTATCGTGTTTGGGATGTTGTGTTGTGCTTGAATAGCTCGGATTCGGCACCTATCGCGCTACAGAGCAAATCCGCCGCGGCAGCTCTTGGAGTCGAAGGTTATCTCAATGCGGTGCAACCAGTTACTCCGACGACGCCGTCAACGCCTGCAGCGAACATCGAAGCATCAACGGCCGATGAGGAGCATGATGGCACAAGCTCACCATTCTTGTTTCAGCTCAGTTTGGCTCTACTGAAGCTGAATGAAGAAGCGATCTTGGCATTAGATTCAGCGGCACAAGTATACACATACCTCAATCACAACATGACAGCACATAACATTACTATTGATGCACTAATCAGTGCCAGCGAAATGTTGCGAAGTCGGATTAAACGATCTGACGTTCTGGAACGAAGAAAGAAGGCTGTAGAGAGCCTCGCATGAAACACCACATAGACAATCAAACAATTTTTCTGAAACAACGCGTGCAGTACTACAGGTACACCCGAGCATTAATTCAGGGACTAATCGCACATGTCCTGCGACAACTTCGTGCATGTCCTTGCGCAATTTTTGTGATTACTGTACTGTATTTCCGCTTACCGCAACCGTGGGTCGACGGAGAAGATAAGAGTAAAGAACCTTGGAGCCCTACAGTAGATTTCCGTGGTGTACCTGTCCGACAAGGTGGGCATCGAATATCGTTGATGTCAAAGGAAGTATTTCTACGTCCAATCACGACGGATGAACAGTTTTATTACCCAAGGATAATGATTAAAGTTACAACCTGCGACGAACGCTGGTACCACTTACTACTATTCATTCCACAGAGGAGCGAGCACGCAAATGGAACATCCTCGTATCGACATCAAATTGTGGCCCTAACGATGACGCACAATGAAAGACAAGTCGGGCCACCAAGCAGCAAGATTTGAAGCAGAAGCGACCGCTGGTTGGAAATCCTGGTTCACTGGAGAGGAGATAGTTCTGCAGCAAGGATCGAGCGTTCCTTTTCCGGTGTGGTCCGGGGATGGTAGTTCAGATCGCTGCATCTGGTGTCGCATTTGATCACGCTAAGAAAAGCCACAAGAAGGTCGAATGTCGTCTTCATGCTCCGTATTGTGCGCGAAACTAAGACCAAAACGTAGCATAATGATGACCATCATCTTCTGTGCTGACTACTGGGCGCGACTTGCTCTCTCACATCGTATTTGTCAGTAGCTTTGCCGGCGTGGTGTAAGCAGGCCAATATTTTGTACCGCTTAGACAAGTTCGAAGAACTATGCAGGGGGACTCAGTGTCTAGACTTGGGATGCCTCAGGCCAGCAAAGTATGTATTGTGCTGTAACTTTTAGTTGGCGTAGAATCTGACAGGACTTATCGAAAAGATCGAGTTTACCGACAAAGACCTGCAGCAGCTTGTGTCTGTCGTGGAATTTTGTGGGCAAGTGGAAATTCTCCGAGAAGACCCAAAGTGCAGGTCTTTGACAGCACGATCGATGTAGTGTAATTGACGGGCGTCGTTAGCGGCGCGATATGGTGGAAATGCTTGACCTTTGGCGTCGTCGTTATCATGCAATCAGTGAAGCTAAGCCTTTGGTATGAGGAGCTGGGCCCCTGGCTAGGCCTCCAAACAGTTAGGCGAGCCTGTCAATCTCGGGCGGTGAACCAATGTCCGTCAATGACATGGAGAGTGCTGCCAAATCACTTGGTCTTCATCGCCGCCATCTCTGCTGCACTCCAACCACATCGCTTCGTCCGAAGTCTTCTGGCCAGTCATCCTCTCTTCCATGACCTGCCCACTCGTCAAGCCCTTGTTCATCGAGACCCCACGAGTCCCAAAGTGGTTATTCGACGGGGGTGTGCTGCATCGAGCTGCCCAGGATCTTCTGGGGCTGCTTGTCTCATCCTCCGCAGAGCTGCATACCGGAAGCTCGATTTCATTTCGTCCTAACTTTTTTCGCTACCGACGCCACGACCACAAACCAGCATGTCGACATGAGCTTCAACCATTCCATCGTTCCTTGCCTTTCTTCATCTGCTTGATCTCAGTCATCAAGCTTGCAATCTGGGTGTGTGTTTTTGTATCTCGATTCCGCCCAATCGTTTGTTGCTTCGTTACTTCTCTTCGTTGAAGTGACGTCCATATCCAGTCAAGGTCACAAGCTGTGGCCCACTAACGTCTGTCTCAGAGTCTAAGCAGACTGTCTTGATAACCTTTCAACGAATTGCAACACGCCGATTCCGTGGACAAAGATACGTCTCGATCGGCCAAATAAAATCTTTTCACCATGGCTCCTTCTGGGCGAAATTCCGTGACCTCAGCACGGCCGGGTACTCGCGACACTGAAAGACCAGGTACGCGTCAACAAGCTGTTGCGACCGACAATGCTGTTCCAAGCAGAACATCCTCACTACATTCAAGGATTACACAACCAATGCCGAGCACAATGACTGCTGGAAAGAGGCCTACGCCTAAGACGTTGACCTACGCTTATCTGGTCTGTGGTGTTGGCAGAGAACCTTCGCAATGGGTAAAAGCTGCTACTCCAACTCAAGGAAAGATTCAGCACATGAGAGGTGCTGTTGGCCAATTCTGGTTGCCAGAGATTCTGGGTAGCAGTCCTCGACTCGAGTCTGACAATGAAGTCGCACGATCGCTACATGGTGCCATGAGGGTAAGTCTATGCTCACAATGGTTGAAGTCGCGCATCGCTGATATACATAGGCTTGTTTCCCTCACGATGTTGAAATCTGTACAGGCCGCAGTCAACCACACTGCGTACATCACTCTTTCGTTCTTCAGCA
>JAKLMK010000111.1:0-80997 GCA_022813445.1 Neophaeococcomyces aloes
ACCGGTTTCGTCTTGAGGGATGGATTGGCACTACCCACTCCGGCGACCTTAGGCTTCTTGGACTTCTTGTCACCACCAAGGGCGCGGTTGTAGGACATTTTTGGGCCCATCTCATAAGGATCCTCGTCATCCGAGCCAGTGTCGTTGAGAGATCCTACGCCTATACTCGTTGGACCTGTCTTCTTCGATTTCTTCGGTAGCTTAGCGAAGCTCAATCCTGGATGTGTCTCATCGTCGTCTGAAATGTCCTGAGCCAACTGCTTGTTCGAGGCTGGCCGTACCGAGAGCGCTTCGTCAGCACCGTACCCAAGCCCCTTGGTGTCGTTCTTGGACGCAAAATGCAGCATGGGTGAGTCCTCTGGAGGAAACTCACGCGTCTCGGAGGTTGGGTCATTCGGGTCGATCTTTCGAAGCATTCGTGGACCAATACCCTGACCTCTCTTCCAACCCATCCGACCGAGTAGCTTCTCACCCATTGTGTCTTCCAACGGTCTGAACAGGTCCTCTAAAGCATTGCGAATACTAGGGTCGTCTTGCGTGCCAAAACCGCTAAAGCCATCTGTGGTGGAAATCAGACGTGACTCTTCTCGTTCCCTAAGGTCTTCCTCATCCATGAAGTCTTCGGCCTTCCGGCGCGTAGCATTCTCTGCCTGCTTCGCACGATTCGATCGGGAAGACACAAAAGTTGAGGGAGTCCATCCTTCCTTTGAGCCTACAGTATTAAAATATCTGTGTTCAGGGTTTTAGTCATTGTGCCCCGTCGTTCTCTTCTCCGCTTGCTCACCCGGCACTGAAGCCACCAGTGAAAGCGCCATGTAGACGTTTTCTACCGCGCTCATCTGTTACTTCTTGTTTCCAGATTGGCACATAAGACCCATCATCGCGAACGTTATCATCCAGAGGAGGCAAAGGAGTGCCATAGATGACATATGGCGCATCCCGTTTGCGTGTATCTGCCTCGAAATCACGACGAGATCGTTTGTGCGCCATACCGCGACAATTTCGAGGCAGTCTGGGCAAGCGTCAATATCGATGGAAGTATGGCTTTTGTGGTTGTACAGGCATGCGGGGGGTTATTGATGTGTGATACAAACCAAATGCAGATATCATCCACCATAACCAAAATGAAAATGGGTTGTGGGTATGGATTATGGAGAGCTCAGAGCTCGATTTCTCTGAAGCATGCATACCCCGGGCGCCATGATAGGACAGACGAGCCCTAAAGGGCGGGAAATGGTCTAGCTTAACGGGCCTGACGGCATCCCACCTTAGCGAGCAGGGATGTAAATGCTTTCCTGGCGTTCTGATTAAAATTATGTCAAGGGCGTCCTTCTACTGCGTATTACTGTTCATTTGGGCCTTAACCACCACCAGGTCATTCCCACGTGTCGCATCCGCCTGATATCGATGCGCAGTCATCAACAGGGCATACGTCGGATTAGACCTCGAATATCACGTAAGGCTGCCTTATTAACAGGATTGTAATGGTTTTTACCAATTACTATTTTATTGAGACTGCAGACGATCCAAGTGTCAAGCCAACTGCGCAACCAATAGCCGAGCGACAGGTCGCTGGTGTCTTGATCCGCCAAACATCTTCGACAAAAGCACGATTTGTAGCCCAGCCTCCGAATTGCTTAACCTTAATCGCATGAGATTACAGTAGTTTGTAAGCCTCTTACATCTTCCAAAACCGCATACACGACATTCGGTAGCTTATTCCTGTTCCGTATCGCATTTGGTACATTCCCATCGATTTGATCAACAGCATCCTGCACCCGATCACATGGGGACGGTGTGAGGTTGTTTGCTCCAGGATACGATCGCGTTCTTTCGGAGACTGACTGCCAGCTCCACATCCACAACTTGCTGATACACTGCAACAGTATACGATCTACATCGTGCTTGAGGCATACTGCTCATCGACCTACCGAGAATAGAAAACATGTCTACTGCTGCCCCAGCCGCAGCGCCGACATTGGCCAGAACCCATTCTTCAGCACGAAATCCTCCCTCTACATATGCTCAGTCCCCCTCACAGCCTGCTCGCACACGTTCGACCAACCACCGGCAATCAGGGTCTCAGCACCATCGAACAAGTTCAAGAGCCTACGAGCAGGACCAGAACATATCAAATACCCAGGGAGGGTTGGCCAATGTTGCCCGACAGGATTTTGAGAGATCAAATCTCGCCAGGTCTAGCTCGACCAGGCGGAGTTCGCGTGAAGGTCGCTCCGCCTACGAAGATGAAAGCTCTCGACATAACCGAACGAGCTCACGGCCCGATTCGAGACGCAATAGTCAGGACTTCACAGCAACACCACGTACAACAAATGGTACTTCTGCCGCCCCACAACCACCTCCAGCGCCTGTGCCCGCGCCCATGTCACACCCGAACTATGCCCAAATGGGACGACGGAGGACTTCCATCACCACGCAGACGGGAACATGGGCTCTCGGTAAGACTATTGGTCAAGGAAGCATGGGGAAAGTGAAGGTCGCAAGGAACACCGAGACAGGAGAGACAGTCGCTATCAAGATCATACCTAGGCAAAGCACCGATGAGAATGGCAATCCCAAAGACGAAAGAGCAGATAGGTCAAAGGAAATTCGCACTGCCAGAGAGGCCGCCATGGCAACTCTGCTTGACCATCCTTACATCTGTGGCATGAGAGACGTACAACGGACAAACTACCATTGGTACATGCTATTCGAGTATGTTGACGGTGGCCAAATGCTTGATTATATCATTGCTCACGGTCGACTAAAGGAGAAGCAGGCCCGAAAGTTTGGCCGACAAATTGCCAGCGCTCTTGATTACTGCCATCGTAACAGTATTGTCCATCGAGATCTCAAAATCGAAAACATTCTAATCAGCAAGAGCGGTGATATCAAGATTATAGATTTCGGCCTCAGTAATCTTTACTCACCACGGTCACTCTTGAAAACGTTTTGTGGGAGTCTCTACTTTGCAGCGCCGGAGTTGCTGAATGCGAAGGCATACACAGGACCAGAGGTTGACGTGTGGAGTTTTGGCATAGTTCTATACGTTCTAGTTTGTGGTAAAGTGCCCTTTGACGATCAGAGCATGCCACAACTACATGCAAAGATCAAACGTGGCCACGTGGAGTATCCCCAGTGGCTTTCAGCAGGTAAGTCATTCTGTCGCAGAATCTAGAAGTCTATAACGCTGACCATCAAAAGAGTGTCGAAGTATAATCTCGAGAATGCTCGTGGTAGACGTCAAAGAACGTGCGAGCTTGCAGGAGATCATGTGCCATCCCTGGATGACCAAAGGCTTCAATGGGCCACCGGAAAACTTCCTGCCTGCTCGGGAGCCATTACAGCTGCCTCTCGACCCTGCAGTTGTTAACAAAATGCAGGGGTTTGATTTTGGACCTGCGAGCTATATTCAAGATCAGCTGACAAGAACAATCGAGTCGGAAGACTACCAAAGCGTGGTTCGCCGGTCAGTGCGAGAAGAGTCTCTACATGGGGGCTCATCAGGAGACCGCAAAAGGGGAATGTTTGACTTCTACAAAAGACGAAATTCTACGAGCCGTGAAGGATTGACAGCTCCCTCAACCGAGGCTATACGAGGCTACGACCCCTTGAATGCCTACTCGCCGTTGATCTCAGTATATTGTCTAGCAAGAGAAAAGCTCGAACGTGAGCGGACAGAACCTAATCCTGGTGCCTTCGCTCTCGGCACTGATCCCGACGCACCGCCCATTAAGGCGCCTGGACTACCGTCCCCCGAAGCAGCACATACAAATACCTTCACTCCAGAAATTCCGGGGGAGAATGCAACTGGTGGTAGGTCACGTGCTCGAGCTAGAACACATGGAGAGGATGAAGTGGTCCAAGGTATGAAGCAGGTAGTCATCAATGAGCCGCCACACCCTGCTGCATCACCACGCTTAAATCCACCAGCTTCCGAAGGTCCGCCACGCAGAGAAGGCACCGCCTTAGGCCTTCTGCGACGTTTTAGTACACGCCGCAACAAAGACCGCGACTCGGACAAGCCACCACCTCCTTCATTTACCGTTCAACCCCCCCAAGACTCCGCTGCTACTACACCGCGGAAATCCTTCTCGGTTCGTAGAACTCGAAGGCGGGAACAATCACCACCGACAATACATGCTGGTGGGAGCCAAGGACAACATGAGGGTCTACTTAGTGCTGAAGGGTCGAAAGGCAGAAGCCTACTTAACCGATCCACAAGTGTCAACTCAGCGGATTATCGGCCCCGAAGATTCTTGAGTCGTGGTGCATCAGATGCAGCACCTTCTCCTCGTCTGGCACCAGAACCAACTGCAAACAGTGAATCCGATCAGTCAAGTCTTCACAACCAACAACCCGCGAAAACGCCAGAGATAATGGAGAAGGCCCCAAGCCCACCATCGGGTGCGGTGCCCGCTTCAGGTCCGCCACGCACACCTTCTACTGCCCGCACTAAATCTTTAGGACATGCGCGCCATGAAAGCATTCAAGCACGTCGACAACGACGTGAAGAAGCAAGAGGATATAAACACGACAACGTCCCTGAAGAGACAGACGCTGATCTTCGTGAAGATGCAGATGTTGAGACGTCAGCTGCACTAGATACGCCTAGTGCTGATATCTCTAGGCCAGGAGGCTTGAAGGGGCTATTTTCATCGTCGACCACTAGCAGTAAACCGCCTCAATTCATTCGGCACGACCTTATCCGCGTACTGAAGCAACTTGGCGTTGAGTGTGTCGAAGTCCGTGGGGGATTTGTTTGCCGTCATGCTCCGAGCATTAACCTTGATGAGGTGCGAGAACAGGGCAATATGCTTGATGACGAAAAGAGCGGTAAGATCGGAGCTGGTCATCAGCGACGCATTTCGTTTGGTGCCTTCCGCAATCGTGACAGAGATGAGCTGCGGGAGGACAAGCTCAATCGACATGGTTCACGAAGACGACAACCAGACCAGAGTTTCATAGACAACTCAGAGGGTTCCGACGAGTATGTTCACAGTGCGTCCCGGCCGAACGAGCTACAGCGAGACATGGCCGCGACAACGACTCGAGTTCAAGAAGATACTGGACAACGCTTGGTGTTGCGATTCGAGATTGCTATTGTCAAAATACCTCTCTTCAGTCTTCACGGTATACAGTTCAAGAAGGTCCAAGGCGGTATGAATCAATACCGCTCTATGACGTCGACTATCCTCAACTCATTGCGGCTTTGATGATCTACGGACTATTGGTAGGATAGCGGGTTCGCCGCATGCTTTGGAGGTATGTTTGAGTTTTGTGTAAAGACCACGGATGAATTCACGATCAATGGAGATGAGCATACACGTTGAGCGACAATAGAGAGAGTCGAAAACTTATGTGTCGGACGTGCCAGCGTCTTGCGAATTTCATGTAAGAGCAAAATCGGTGTTTGCTCGTTTGAAGCGTTTCATGATGACTTGGATAAACGAACAAAGGGAGATGCGAAGCGCACAGGGGGTCCCGCCCGAAACGGGATGGGACGGTTCCTAGGTTAGTGGGCGGAAGACGGGGGAGTAGCCTAGGAAGTGCCGACTGCGTAGCAAAGTGGGCTTTCATGCTCAGTATTACTGGCTGGTGTGCAGCGCCGTATAGTGCACTAAGCTCGACGTGTTTGGGGTTTCTTGTGGCAGCTCAAATGCGCCAGACTGCCTCTGCTAAACTACACAAGAATCTTGCATCAACTTCAGCTTCCAGACATATTATCCCACTCACCCGTCAAACGTGATATTTCGATCCCACAGCTCAGGGCACGTTTTCTGTGCTGTTTGTCTTGTCATTTATTTCTCGCTAGGCGCAGGTCTTGATTGATTTTGCTTGCCTTTTGTCCTCTTTTCAAGCACTTCGTTCTTCTGCCGCCTTACTTTCACCATTTCCTCCAGATTTCACCGTCTCTGTGTTGGCTGCATAAGGTCTTGCAGCTGATTTCCTGTTCGGCAGTCCTCGTTCGAAGCCGCCTTATCATCAGCCACAATTCGGCCGCAGCCTTCTCTTCTGCATTCGGCCCACCTCTGCTTTCCGCACGGGAGGTCTTGTGTCACCTTGCTTAGACGCCATCCTACAGAGGATGGCATCTGTTGCAAGCCTTGCCTCGACGACCAACACATCCTCAAGCGTTACGCCAACCTCAGGCTCGATACAGAGAGATGGTGTGAATCGCTCATCAAAGCAGCACTCAGGAAATAAAATGACGGAAAAGGGCCGCAAAGAGAGCCCTACTGGGTCAAACAGGTATGGCAGCCATGTGAATTGCACTTCACCTTCTCTTGACTTCCTATTATACCGGGGCTCTACAGACCACTTGTTCTTTCATTATTGTGCCAGTTCCCTTTCAACCATTATGTGTAGCTGACATTCTGCATAGGCGACCGGGCGCTTCCAAAGCCTGGTCAGGCACTAATCCAATTACTCTGCGAGCCTCTACCCCAAGTCAATCAAGAGGCAATACTACCCAGAATAAGACCACCCAATCTTCGTCGAAGATGACGAACGCTAAGGATCAGATCTTGTCTGACAAACACAACTACGACAGATTACGGTTTCTGCTTGGAGGGGCTGTTGTATGTTTAACCAAACCGCACTCCTCCCACTTGTACTGACACTTGCAGGGCTTATCGGTGGTGCTCACGACCAAGAGCGGTGACAAGTTCGAGGGTGTCTTCTCGGGCTACGCAGGCACCACATCTGCTCCACGGATAACATTGAAGATGACGAAAAAGGTGCAGACTGCGCCCATCATACAGCCGAACGGTGTCGGGTCATGGGAAGCGGCCTTTGCTGGCTCGAGTCCTGACCATGCCGTGACCTTCGACTTGAAGGACATGGTAGATATGACAATTCCAGAATTCAGCCTTCCGGAAGTTTCGCGACAAGCCAATGGTGAGTTCATACACATTCGTTAAGGAATTTGCTAAATAGAGTACTAGGTGCTGCTACATCCTTTCAAACCGATACTGACATCTCCGGTAACACGGTTCGAGGTGAGCGTGTTCTGCAACGTTGGGTGCCTGAAACATCGGCGGCCACTGATTTTTCTTTGGAAGCCACCAACACAACTGACTGGGACCAATTTGCAACACATGAAAAAATGACTGGAGGCCACAGTACGTACACTGAGGAAGCGTACACGACCGCAATTAATCGGAGCGCGCCGGACTACAAGAGGAAGGAAGCAGAAGCAGCCCGAATTGCTCGCGAAATTGAGTCGCAAACTTCCACCAATGTGCATATCAGAGAAGAGAGGGGTCAAGCATTGGAGACTGATTTTGGCGATGAGGAGGACAGATACAGTGGAGTTCGTCGCGAGAAGCGTGACTTTCTTCCACTCGTGACGGGTGGAGCCAACAAGTACACACCACCAGCATTGCGAGCACCAAGCGCCCATGTCACGGCAGTCGGTGTGCCTGTGGATAGCGCGATAATATCTGCGCAGCTTGCCAGACCTGATATTGCCCGATCCGGCATCTCAAATCAATCTGTGCATGAGAGTAATGATCCCTCGGCTGCCGACGAACTACCTGACCAGGATCGATCAGTGTCGGCCATGCAGAACGAGAACACTACATCTAGCTCTCCAGAAAACACTGCAGGAATGTCTACCAAGACTACAGACGGGTCGGCGTCGAAGGCGGTTGGTCCAAATCAAACCCCTTCGATATCACCCGCACAGCAGGTAGATACTGAAACGCCTTCGCAGGGTGTGGAGATTAAGGTTCTTGATCAATTCCGACAATTCGCAAACTCGGAGCGTGCTCGATTAGCTGATAGGAAGCGTGTGCAGGCCAGTCAAGACCGCACAGCGAAGATCAATGACCTGGTTCGTTTTTCAAAAACATTCAAGCTCAAGACACCCATACCAAACGATCTAGTTGGTATTCTCGCCAAAGATCCTAAGAAACAAGAACAAATTGTGGAAAAGGCACAGCGTGATCACGAGGAGACCAGGGTACCGGCGTCCATGTCTCATCCCGCATCACCATCTGGACAGTTACCACCTGTTCCTAAGTTCGACAAGTCGCAAATTCCGCCGCCAATCCCTGAACGTAACACGTTCAACAATGGCCGTGGTGGCCACCCAAAGCAACCCCTAACGAGAGGTCAGAGAGCCTTGGGCCAGCCGCTACCATTTACCGGACCAGCAGTGCCTCTAGCTCCACGTGGACAGGCAGCTAGTATCAAGGACAAGACAGGCCCAATCCCGACTCCGATTCCCTTACCAGAAATCAGAAGTGGTGCGTCAGTAGCTGCTGACAGATCGGGCTTATCTAGTCCGAGAGGTATCGATACTCCAACATCTGCTGTATCGACTAAGTTCAATGTTCGTGCTCTGGAATTTCGACCAACATTCAATGCAGCAGCTCCGTCAGTATCCGCCGCAAGCCCATCGCCAATCGCACGAACAGCATCTATTGTAAGAAGCGCCAGTCCCTCTTCGTTCTTTGGTTCGCGCAAACCGAAACCTGCCAGCGAACGAATTGATGTTATGGAGAGCTTCAATCCAATTGACCGCATGAAGAAGGAGGTGCAGAGTAAGCTCTCTGAGAAGTCGGAAGACCCCGTTCGTGACTTTGCAGCAAACGGAGGCATTCCTAACGCTTACCATACACAACCCACCTGGATTGTGGCAGATGCGAACATTGATAAGACATATGAAGATTTTTTCGTTCGTGCAGCACCTCCAGCAATTTCACCAGTGCAGAGCCGATCCAGCTCGAGTCAGGCTCTCCCTTTCCATGGTCAACAAATGCAACAAATGTCAAGCGGGCCACACGTAGTACAAGCTTCTACACCTCAGCATAGTCACCATTCCGGTAATCATTACCAACCACATTTCGAGGATCAGCGGCTGCACATACAGAACGGCTCACCTCAGGTCTTCGCTTCTCCAAACATGACACCACGCAATGTGTATGCATCACCCATGGGACATCCAGCTCAGGCCTATGCTCACCAGTCCTATTTTGGCACTGGTGGTCCAGTCACGATGCGACCGTACGGCAACACCCCCACCATGATACACGCTCAGCACAATCCGATGGTAGCACCGATGATGGTTCAGCAGCAATCCAGTGGTCCGTTTATGGGTATGCCCGGCCAGCTTCAAGGAATGATGTATCCATCGCCTAACCCGAGTCATGTCTACCCGCAACAAAATGGCTTTCCGAGTCCGGGGCGTATGGCACCAGTGATGATGCATCAAAACTCTCAACAAGGTCACCTGGCTCATCAACACATGATGTATTCTACCGGTGGCCACACAGGGGCAATGTATGGACAACAGCCACCCATGGGTAGGGGCTATGGAGGCAATCACACTCCCTATGGCACAAGTCCACACCAGGCTCACCACATGGGACAACGAGCGATGAGCAGCGGCTATGCTCAAAAAGGCTTCCCGCAAATGACTGCTAATGGGGGACCGCCAGCTAACGCGCCTCAACAGCCAGCGGCATTTGGCTCAATTCCAGTCTCTGAGGACGGCAAATGAGTCAAGTAGACCGTGTGAACGAGTGTTGATTCTACCTTCCAAGTGCCACTACCTTCATCATACCTACCACTGAAGCACCACAACCAACAATACATTACACTCCAGTCAGACGGGATATTGAGGGTTTAAATCAGGGCCCAAAAGTCGCACTGGCCCGTGCAAGGCCGATAAAGCCGCATCACCAACAGACCAGAATGGCGAAGATGTTGAAGACAAGGTTTCCAACCGGCACGTCAAGTGCATTTCAATGGTGCAAGGTCATCATGAGGTCTGAGCAATCTCAAAGCTACAGTACGTCAGAAACGGTTTGAGGCCTCCTCAACAGATGGCACAGTTTAATGTGCATGCCTTGAGGTTGTGAGCATGGATGCGCTTGATGGGTGAGTGGGATGTGCCCAAGGTCATTCGCGACGAATAGGTTAGCTAGCACAGGAACGAAGGTGGCGAAGACGGAACATCAGGCTGAGAGATCACCGAGTGGTGATGGAATATGGCATAACAGTCAAGGTGGCCCTGTGGAGATGAAGTTGGTAGCATCGTTCAGCGCAGAAGAAGTTGATCAAGAGGTAACTTGATGTTTGCTCACCGCTTTTCCGGCAAGTGACTTGGCGTGTCGGTAGCTGCGGTAGTGCCACTCCTCGGCTACACAGTTGACCAGGAGGCAGCTTTCCAAGTGGCTGACCTTCAGTAGGACGATTGTTTTTCAAGTGAGTAGTTTGTACTGTACTGAGATGATTACGCGATTGTCGCGTTTCAAAGCATTTTGTCTGACAATAGATAGCAAGCCATCCAAGCAACGATAAGGTAACCTTGTTGCCTGTCGATTTATGCTAGCTTGTTACGGAGTATCTTAGTGCATTTCCATGAAATTGGCACCGAGCGGGCGCGCGGTACGACGCGCGACGGCGTTCAGCCCAACCACGAGCTGCGGTGTCTTTTCTCTCTGGACATACTAGAGAGAAACTGACCAATCTGTACATTCCTCGAGAACTACTGCAACCATTATATCATTTCGACAGCTCTAGGTAGGTGCTTTCCACAGATCCATCTAGCCAAGACAAATCCCTCTAACCGCAACTACCACAACCATTGTGAACACACCAGGAAGAACCAAAAACTACACAAATACAGTGCTCTAGCTTTCCAATGGCACCACGCGCTAAATTGTATCCTGACGCTATGCCGGTGATACCTGGGCATAGGATTCACTAGTCTACCTCGCTTCTCAGTCCATCGCTGCCACGTAGCAGGGTTAACATCATAATACACGCTTCTTTTCTTACCTTATTGTGCCTGGAAGCGACTCGGGGCGCCATCAGATTCCCGGATCTCACTTGTCCAACTTTCACTCTCCCTAGCTCCAATGCACATCATCAGCACGCTATCGCTATTGCGGTAAGCCCAAGCTACTATGGATAACACGAGCAAGATGCGCTGGCACTTTGCTTTACCTGCAAGCTGTCCTGCGTATTCTGCACCCTATGCTTTTCCTTCCACCCTCCAATGTGGGTATCGGCTACCGTGCATGCTGCCACGACGTTATGCACCTCCTCTAACTCTGCAGCTCTCCTGCCTCTCACTTATCCGTTCTGGAAATAGATCATCCCGAACCAGTCCACTCTCTCTGTGGGCACCCGCTCTTCTCGAAAGTCTCTCCTTGAGACGCTCACCGACTGTCGTTGACCCAGTTCCTGGCTGTTTCTCAGGGTTGGTCAACTCCATCTGCTTCAATTGATTTCTCCAAATACCTCATTACTCTTGTCCCGGGAGAGGGAAAGGACTGGGACCGCCTGTACAAGGGCTCTCTTGGCAGCGGAGGGAAAAGCAGCTGAAGGTTTCGCCAGTTCCCCCAGACTTTGGGCACATATTCACCTGACATCCGCATGATGCATTTGACCCTTCCAGAAATCTCCATTGCAGCCTTATTCTCCGACCGTGTTTGCGACCGTCGATACATGTTGGCCGGCTATTGGCCGCAGAAATAAGGGTGCTGGACGAATAGGGTACACTTCACCATCTTGCTTCACTTTTTAGGCGGTCCAATACAGAGTATGCGACACCCACTCCACATATAGCACCTAATGCATCATCTTATTCAACGTCACTCTTTCAGTCCAACATAGCTCTCCTGCTAACATTTCCTTGCTAGCTATTCCCGACTCTCGACATTCATTACCCTCGACTTGCGCATCCGATCACTGTCCCTCGTTTGTACATTTCCTTTAACATAATTCAACTGGCTGCATAATCGCAAAGTGGTGGAAGCAATATCGTCTGAACAGTACAGAAAGAGTTCGACAATCAAGAGCTACAACAGCAAGGTTTTAAGACTATCACAAAAATCACGCGCGCGCACAACCTCATCTGGGACGGTCGCGATTTCAACCACCACGTGTCGCGCAAGCAGGTTGCAGACGCTCACGATCAAAATTAAGCATTAGACGGTGAACAGACAACATTGCTCGTGCTCAGTTGCGGTAAACGACATTGACTCAAAATCAGACAAGGCTGAGCTCTAAACGCCGAGGTGGAGTTCGAGGCGCCGAAGCGTAAGTTCCTTGTGTTTCACAACATTCTGCACTCTCGCATAGCTCTCATTTTTGTATTGCACGAAACCACTACCATGTTCATTGCATTTTCGTCTTGTCGCATCTATATCAGTTACATGTCTTCATAATGAAAATGCAGAAAAGTCAACCCTTTCACGCCTCTCAACATTTCCCAAAACGTGGAGGATGCTTGGCGTGGAATAAACCCCTAAACCCTCTACTTGACCCCTTATGGCGGACATTTTACGAGTAGATGACACATGCGGGCCCAAACCGACATATTTGATGGAGCTGACATATCTGTCACATCAGTGGCTGCCCACAGACGAACCTCCGCTCTACAGCTTTTGGATGGCATCCTCCGAAGTTGACCAGAAATTTCTCGGCCACTTCGCCAAGACGACCAGCATCGACAATAACTATCTGTCAAGGTACGAGCCGACGTCGCGCGAGACTAAAATTCAAAGACTTATTTGGTATAGCTTCCTTTTCCGAGTCCTAGGACTATCAGTCATCCTAGCCGAAAAACTACTGAAAGCGCGCAGAGCAGGCCAGTTGGACCCTGTACGAAATCCCAAGGACAAGCATCTGATTCATCATATCTTGTGGTTGGCACGCGAAGGACTTGTGATGGTTGAACAATATGTTCTACCTATGGTCGGCAACCATGTTGAGTTAAAAGTTTTGGCATACAAACTCCGTGCAAGCTTTTATCATATTTTTGTCTTGTTCCACAACAACCCTCCGGTAAATAATCGCATAAACAGAGTAAGGTCTGGATCTGGAGGCACGTACTCACTCTACCCCGATCCATTAACTCCGAGGACACGATCAACATCCTCGAGAGATTCACGACATACAGTAACACGCCAGCGATCGCCCGCAATCAGTGTGGGTGGTCCAGTAAGAGGCACAATTGCCAAAACGCCTCCAGGCCTACCGATACCTGATCAAATAGCAATAGCGAACGGTGCCGCCACAGCAGCATTTCTATTACCACTAGAAGATTACACACCCCGAGCAACCAACGCATTTGCAGCAGCCAATTCTCTAGCCGAATCACTCCTTCCAGGCTCCCATCCCGTACGACTATCAGTCAAAGTCGAATACATAGCCTACCTATACGACTGCCTCGGGGAGCGCGAACAAAGCCGCAGAACAGCCAGACTCGCGATACGCCAAGTCTACGAAGCCAAAGAAGGCATGGACGACGAAAGTTTCGAAGACGCCGCCGAAATGGTCGGTATGCTAGGACGAATGATGCGGCGCGGTCTCCAACCACAACATATGCAACAATCCTCACAACAACAATTACAGTCCCAGATATCTGCAGCACCACATGTGCCGCTTCCGCCTGTGCCCACAGCTACGACAGGCACACGCCACATCGGCAAGCAACCCAGTACGGCGAACCAGAGTCCAGGTCGAAGTCCTGGGAGAGGCAGACGGCGGAAGAATAGCTCGGCTTCTGAAACTACAACGTCTGCGACGCAGCCGACGACGTGGGTGTGAAAATTGCCCTCCAAATCAAATCTTGAGTGTATATATCTATCCATCCATACAGCAAGGCGTTAATTAGGAGTTCGGGGATATGCGTGAAAAGCTTTGGAACACGTCAATTAGACTGTGGCATAAATACGGTAGTTCAGGTGGGAAGGAAGGATACCGGTACTGGAGCGGATGTGTGAATACTTACCTAGTTTATATACCTGCAAGACTAACCTACGCTGTACATACATATGGATGGGGCCAGGAAAGTCACGCTGTAGGAAAGCAAGACATAATAATACCTATTAATTCCCCTATTCAGTGGACAGAGAAAGAGTACATGTATTTATTGTAATCATCCATATGTTTAAACGCAAGGGACGGAGGATGAATGTCCATGCAGTGCTATGTAGATGTCGAGGCTTCCCTTTCTTCTCGGTCATGTCATGAATTATCAAATTTATTCACCACATATATACAGCATACCAATCTACATGGAGTACATGTACCGTACCGTACTATATCTACCACTACCTCGAGAGCAATTACCTCAGCAGTCAAGTCCAGTCGAGTCAACTCAAACCAACTCAATTCAAGTTCACTTCACATAAAGTCATGTTTCCCCCTCGATCCTCAACTTAAATTCAGGTAGGTGCAAGACTACCTACAGTAAGGTAGGTATGATGCACACACATTGCGCTGTGACTAAGCATGCCTATGATTTTGAGACGCGCGGTATTGAGATTACTGTAGGTCCACTATACCTACATAGATAGGTACATATGAGTATATATATACCTAGCAATAGTAGACACCTATGTACGTGTGCACTGTTGGTTGTAAAGATACACGCGAAAGATAGGTTACGTACGAAGGGAAGAGGACGTTACGATGAAATGTAGAAATGAGAATAAAATAGGAGGACTGGCTGGCAGACATGGAGTTGAGGAAATCATTTTAACTGAGTCATTCAGCGTTTATAACGCGCCTTGCTCCATCGCTAGTAACGAGGTATAAAGATGCACACGCGGGTCATCGAGACTTTATGTCTCTCATTCGTTCATGACGCTGTAATAGACCGCTTGATTTGTTTGACCTGAGTCGCTTTTCTTTCAAAAGCCAATACACACGCTCACAACATTGATCCAGCAGCTCCAACTCAGCTTTCCTGCTCTAAGAGCATTATGCCACAGTAAGACTGTCCCCATAATTTTACACCTATTCATCAGCCTCAAGCGCTACTTCCTCCTCGTACTCCTGCTCCTCATCGGAGATGGAAGCGTCCTGGTATTGCTGGTATTCAGAGACCAGATCATTCATGTTTGACTCGGCTTCAGTGAACTCCATCTCGTCCATACCCTCTCCGGTGTACCAATGCAAGAAAGCCTTTCGTCGGAACATGGCACTGAACTGATCACCAACACGCTTGAAGAGTTCTTGGATCGCAGTAGAGTTACCGACGAAGGTAGACGACATCTTGAGGCCTCGCGGTGGGATAGAGCAGATGGCGGTTTGAACGTTGTTAGGAATCCATTCAACGAAATAGCTGGAGTTCTTGTTCTGGACGTTGCGCATCTGGTCCTCAACTTCCTTCATGCTGACCGCACCTCGGAAGATAGCAGAGCAAGTGAGATAACGACCGTTTCGGAAGTCAGACGCAGCCATCATGTTCTTCGGATCGTACATTTGTTGAGTGAGTTCTGGAACAGTAACGGCACGGAAGGAGTTGGCGCCTCGGCTGGTGAGAGGAGCAAAGCCAACCATGAAGAAATGTAGACGTGGGAATGGGACCATGTTGACGGCGAGTTTTCGAAGGTCGGAGTTCAGCTGGCCTGGGAATCGCAGGCAAGTTGTGACACCTGACATAACTGCAGAGACAAGGTGGTTGAGATCACCATAGGACGGCGCGGTGAGCTTCAGGGTTCGCATGCAAATATCATAGAGAGCCTACCAACGTTAGTAGTGCTTGTGGTTATGGTGCTAGATCTTGTTACCTCGTTGTCAATGCAGAAGGTCTCGTCAGAGTTTTCGACAAGCTGGTGAACGGAGAGTGTGGCGTTGTATGGTTCAACCACAGTATCGGAAACCTTTGGCGATGGAACAACAGAAAATGTGGCCATCATTCGATCTGGGAATTCTTCTCGAATCTTGGAAATCAGGAGAGTACCCATACCGGCACCAGTACCACCACCAAGAGAGTGAGTGATTTGGAAACCTTGTAGGCAGTCGCAGCCCTCAGCCTCACGTCGGACAACATCAAGAACCTGGTCGACTAATTCGGCACCTTCAGTGTAGTGGCCCTTGGCCCAGTTGTTGCCTGTGTATATTATTATCTTGTGCTCTTGGTTTGTGTACGTGAGTTCTTACCAGCGCCACTTTGACCGAATACGAAGTTGTCAGGACGGAAGAGCTGACCGAATGGACCAGCTCGCACCGCATCCATGGTACCGGGTTCGAGATCGACGAGGACTGCACGAGGAACATATTTGTTGCCAGATGCCTAAGTTCAATTAGTCCACATTGCACTTGAACCATATTTGGCGGTGTAGACGAACCTCGTTGAAGTATACGTTCATGCGCTCGAGTTGTAGGTCAGAGTGTCCATTGTAACTGTGCTAGTAAGCATGTATCCCCGTACTGAATGAGGGCCGCTTACATTCCCGATGCATCAAGACCGTGTTCGCCGGAGATGAGCTGCCTGGGCACAGTTAGTGGTAATTCAATCGATTCTAGATTTGGGCATCAACTCACCAGAAGGCAGCACCAATTTGGTTACCCTGTTCTTGTGTTAGCTAATCACAGTGTGTATTTACCAAGAGTTCGGAACGTACGCATTGGCCGGTCTGGAGGTGAACCTATACACCGAGCAGGGTCAGCCATCTTTCAACAACAGTGGGGCAGAGAGGCCCAGGGGTATGATCTACGCGAACTGAAAGTGCTGTATACTCACGATTTCACGCATTTTGTAGATAGATGATAAGATGTCTGATGATGGTATTGAAGACGAGGAAGGGCACGTCGAGCAGAATTATTTCGAGAAGTCGGATGGTGGAAGACGTGGACAAGTGGTGGAAGCACTCGAAGCGCAGGTCGATTTGTTTAGCAGGAGTCTAGGACTGTTTAGCAGTGGAACACGTGAATTGGCGTTCTTTCCAATCAGACCGTTTGAGTCGTGCCAAGCTCAGCAGTCGCGCTTTTCCACACTGGCAACTTAAACAACAAAGTCAACAAAGCGGTGAGTCCTTTCACTTGATTCGTCACCGCGATCAGCTCACCGAGGTGTATTCACTGTACGAGTACAGCGCTATGGTTGGTAACCTACAGCCCTGTGCATGTACCTTATCCAGGTTTGAGCGACCGGAAGCTAGGTATTCTACGTGCATGCTTCAGTGCATGCGGTAACCTGCGGGATGTTGACCTTCAAGGCCCTTCCGTGTTTCAAGAGAGCGCTGTCAGATACAACACTTCTTGAGATATATGTTGCGCAACAGCCCTCCTGTATCCTTCCATGTCGTATATAATTTCCAGTACACAGCACATCCTGATAAGGGTATAATTTTGATGTGCACGTGAATGACCAAAGCGTCGCAAACAAATTTTGATCAAGTTACACTCACATCCGCCTATCCATGCTATCCTTAGATACAGTACATCATGATTACCATCACGAAACGGCTGAAGGTAGCGATTATTGTATCAACAGGATCTACCTCGAACGCCGAAGACAAGGACCGTGGTACTGGTGTAGACAGCAGGATGTGAACGCACAGACCGTGCCAACCACAGTCAGTATTCCTGGTTACGCAGGACTTATTGCTGGAGGTAAGCGATAGCAATGCGAAAGCTTGAGGACGAAGAAGAAAGAGTACGAGAACCGGACTTCGCATACTCATTCAGCCGCTGGAGAGAAGGACGCCTGTCGAGGCAATAGCCTGCCAGCAGTACTGAGTATACAGCACTTCTATTCAAATGCTAAAATGAGCTCGCTTGATTGCGCAGCGACAAAAGCAATATCCGACGCGCCTGCCTGCATATGAACCCTGTCCTGACGAAAATGTGAAATGCTGTACATGGCCTTCGATCTGCTGCTCAAGCTCGAGCCATTGGGTGTTGGTGTCAATCATGAATTGTAGCTTGTAGAACTTCCGAATGTTGTAGATCTATCTAAACTCAATCAAAGGTGAAACTCCAGGCGCCCAAACCCCTCTCTTGCTTGTGTGTGTCAGCTCCAAGTGTTGGTATCTGCTTACAGTTAGTAATTTGTACTGCAGAGAGGAGGCAACGAGGCACTTACTTCTCGCTCTTAGAATGGAAGTAGACTCCGCTGATCTTGCCTTCAGTCTGGTTCAAGCAGATGTAGTAAAAGCCCTCAAAACTGGCACCTTGGATGTTACTCTGCTTATGGTCTGGTACCAAGAAATGCTCTTTCCACCGCATGAACACATGGTCCTGCATATGCCATGGCTGATTGTCGAGAGGAAAATCGAAACTCATATCACGCTTTGCGTGAGAACTCAGATGCCTCCAAGCTGGGAAGCGCAACCAATGTTGGAGATCGACCTTGTCGCTAGCACCCCAAGTTGGCTCCATGGTCTTGAAGCTGTACTTTTGGTTCGGACCTCCCACAATCTGGCCAGTGAAGAATGTTTGAAGCATAGGATGCTCAGGCGTAAGACCACGAATGAGAAGATATCCTGACAGACTGCATTGATCCATATCGACCGTTAAGATTGTGACTTCTACATTATATGTCTGGCGATCCGACTGCTGCGTGCCAATATACCTGGCATATGGTTGGAACAATGATGATGGACTTTTGCTCACAGGCCGTTTATCCGAGATGTCCCACGGTTGAGTATTGGCAGTTCTGTCAAGCTCAAGGTCGACCTTCGCTAGCCCTCTCGGTATGGAATCTGGCCTCTGTCCGGTGTTGGTGGCTGTATGTGTCGGCATCGAATCGGAATTAGTGGCGATTGCGGCAATGCTTTGAACCTGCACCGGCTCAAGTTGCGCATTTGCGGCGGCGTTCACAATTGAGGGTATATGGCCGTGTGTCTTCGGAAAAGAGCTGTCAGAGCTGTTTGGATATGTTTGACAAGACAAAAGATTGCCCGTATCCATGGTTTGATATGCGTCCTTAACAACGTCCTCGTCAACCTTTATTTCATTTCCTTCATCATTGTGATTGTCTTTCTCCTCAGGCCTTTCCATACTGGGCGACGCAGCCGGAGTCAAGTACATACTGTCCTCTTGATACAGGCCCATGCCCGCAGCAGTATTGTCGCTCATCTCCAAAGGAACAGCATAGTTGGATAGCAGTTCTTGGTTCATCTGTATGCGCTCGGTTATGGAAATAGGGTCTGATGGCGGAGTGAGAGGCTGTATGTTCGTGCTGGATGACGGCGTCAGGATAGCGACATTAGCAGTAGGAGATACATCTTCATCGGGTGGCATGTAATGCAAGCAGAGCGCGGTGTTATCATAGGGATTATACTGTGGAAGTGTTCACGCAGGTCCGGCAACGACAGGATTGTCGTAGGGCCTACAAGGAAGTGAGTGGTAACGAAGGATTGATATGGAGATTCAAAGAAACAGATTGCCAAAGATGTTTTGTTCAACAATAGCTTGAAAGTAATGGTCACGAGAGTGACTCGGAGGAAGCACGAAGTGATGGGACCATCTCCATAACATCATCCCGACCTTGTGCCGGAAACTTTAGCCCATCAGCCGGCGCCGATCCAAACGCGGGGGTTTCAAGCCCCACACCACAATTGATGCCTCGTCCAGAAACGCGTGCTCCTTATGCATTCTGTCTTTTGTGCAAAGAAACGGAACCAGCCGACCACTTGCTATAGTGTGGCATTGGGCAGGTGCTTCGACCACATTGAGCGCGCAAGCTGTTCCATTCAATTCTCATCCTTCATGCGACCAAGAGACTGGCTCAGCACTTAGGACATCGTTCACAATTCGAGTTTGAGCTTATCACCAGTGGCCAACTGTAAGCTTGTCTGGGTGGAAGTTTGATGTTGTTGTCCACGAACAGTTCTGGGGGCACGTTATTGTTTCCTGTCGATGTGTTGGCCGTCAACAGTGTGCTCCGGAGTTATGCTGGTGAGACTGAACTTCCCGAGTTTGATTCTCCTCTGGAAACGCAAAGTTCTGCTGTGTTGCCGGCTTAGTCAATCTTGCTGCCATCGCCGATATTCAAGTTATCCTTCAGATTGGCTTGATCTTGAAATGTAGCGAGATGAGCGAGAAGACCAAAGCCTTGAGATCTTGTACCAGATAGTAGAACACCCGTAAGCCTTCCGGATCTGCCGAGTCTGTCACATCAACCAGCGATCCGATCTTCGCGGTCTCAAACTGGATGTGGTCGCTTCCTAATCTGATCTCTAGCTCCTGCCTGCCATCCTTATTCTTCTGTGGCCACTTTGAGTCGTCTTCTTTCGTGATCTCACTGTCTCTGATGATGCGCTTGATCTCCGATATCATTAAGCTGCTAACGGACATCTCTTTGCGGATGAGGGAATCGTTTCGGTAGTTTGAGTTGTTCGCATATCGAGCTGTCGCACTGCGGCCGTCGCCAATCACGCGAAAGTCAAATTCTGAGCGCATTAGTATTCTTTCCTGGTCTAGAAAGTCGAGTGGGATTAACCTAAGAATTCATGCCCAAATCTACCAGAATGCCCAGAACTGTTGTCGGTCAGCAGATATTCCGTACTCCTGCCACGCGTAAACATACTAGTAGCGCACGTAGAATGGTTCGGCGAGGTCCCCCATGTTGAACAACTCGAGGTTGAAACAACAGTATATCTTGTTGGTGGTGAATTGTGCTATTAAAGTGAAGAACATAATACTTGGGTTTTAGAGTTGATAGCCTGGTAGAATGACGCCAAGGCTGGCCAAAGCGCGCATGTCAATCGACCGCTTCCCGCACTTTTGGACACCCTGGCGACGACGAGTGTCCTTTTCCGTACCACTCACGCTCCTTTCCACCACAATTTGCTGCAGTCGTCGTTCTCAGCATTCGGGAAGTTCGAAGATGTTTGGGACGAAAGTCTGAACCTTCTACCACGCCCGAGCCAAATCGTCTACCACTCCTCCCTGGAACCAACTCCTGGTACTCTTGCTAGCATCGGGCCATAGGCCGGTCGGTCCACATCCTCTCAATTCAACGAAGACACAGCAATCATGTCTACGTTTCTGGACAACTCATACAGTTTGGTCCACATGGACAATACTGCCGACCAACCTTCTCAACAAGACTTGAAGACGCAGTTAGAGAAGGGAACGGATGAAACCAAAGTTGAGACTATGAAGAGGATCCTTACTATTATGCTCAATGGAGACCCTATGCCGAATCTCCTTATGCACATCATCCGCTTCGTTATGCCCTCGAAGAGTAAATCGCTGAAAAAGCTGCTGTACTTCTACTACGAGATATGTCCGAAGCTGGATTCGAATGGCAAGCTCAAGCAAGAGATGATTCTTGTCTGGTAAGATCAGTCTCCATACCAGGGTAAGCGGTCACTGATTCGTTGTAGCAATGGTGTCCGAAATGATTTGCAGCATCCGAACGAGTTCATTCGAGGCAACACCCTACGGTTTCTATCCAAGCTTCGAGAACCCGAGTTGATCGAGCCTCTGCTCTCAGCTGCACAGACCTGTCTGGATCATCGACACGCGTATGTCAGGAAGAATGCAGTATTTGCTCTGGCATCTGTGTACCAGCACGCTCAACATCTTATCCCAGATGCGCCAGAAATGTTACAGGCTTTCCTGGCTACGGAATCCGACAATACATGTAAGCGAAATGCTTTTGCTGCTCTAATGACCATAAGCCACGAAAAAGCTCTCGAATACCTGACTGGTATCCTCGATGGAGTACCTAACGCGGATGAACTATTACAACTTGTTGAGCTCGAATTCATAAGGAAGGATGCTGGTGACAACCAGACGAACAAGTCAAGATACCTCAGATTGATCTTCGACCTCCTGGAAGCCAATACAAGTACAGTCGCATATGAGGCCGCAACCTCTCTTACTGCTCTGACGAACAACCCAGTGGCTGTCAAAGCTGCCGCGGGGAAACTCATTGAGTTATGTATTAAAGAAGCTGACAACAACGTCAAGCTGATTGTGCTGGATCGAGTTGACCAATTACGAAGAAGAAATGAAGGTGTTTTGGATGACTTAACCATGGAAGTTTTGAGAGTTCTGTCAAGTCCAGATCTCGATGTGCGGAGGAAGGCCCTCAACATCGGTCTGGACATGGTTTCCAGCAAAAATGTTCAAGAGGTCATCATGCTGTTAAAGAAAGAGTTAGCTAAGACTGTTGATGAGCAGTATGAAAAGAATGCAGAATACCGCCAACTGTTGATTCAAACAATACACCAGTGCGCGATCAAATTCTCCGAAATTGCTGCTAGTGTTGTGGATGTTCTTATGGATTTCATCACAGACTTCAGTGGTAGCTCAGCGATTGAAGTCATCTCTTTTGTCAAGGAAGTGGTGGAGAAGTTCCCCAGCCTACGGTCATCCATTGTTGAGAGGCTCGTATCGACGCTTGGGGAGGTGCGAGCTGGCAAGGTGTACAGAGGGGCGCTGTGGGTCATTGGCGAGTACTCATTACAAGAAAACGACATCAAAGAAGCTTGGAAGAGGATACGAGCCAGTCTTGGAGAGATACCCATTCTTGCGTCCGAGCAACGATTACTCGATGAGGCCAACAATGAAGATGCTCCAGAACCGAAAGACCAGGTCAATGGTCATGCGAAGGCAGCGCCGACTGGTTCTCGAAAAGTGCTGGCGGATGGCACATATGCCACAGAAAGCGCCCTTACCAGCGATTCGGCAGCCAAGGCTAAGCTAGAAGCGGTCAAAGCAGCTCAAAAGCCACCCCTACGACAACTCATCCTCGATGGGGATTACTATCTATCTACCGTCCTCTCCTCCACGCTCACCAAACTCGTCATGCGCTTCTCCGAGATCTCCTCCAACCAAGAACGTACCAATGCCCTCCGGGCTGAAGCCATGTTAATCATGATCTCCATCATTCGGGTGGGTCAGTCTCCCTTCGTCAAAGCACAAATAGATGAGGACTCAGTAGATCGCATTATGTCCTGTGTGCGCTCTCTTGCTGAGTTCTCCCAACGCAAAGAACTTGAAACATCCTTCCTCGACGATACACGCCACGCCTTCGCCGCCATGGTCGCTGTCGAAGAGAAGAAGCGTGCTGCACGAGCAGCGGTCGAAAAAGCAAAGACCGCAACCGCCGTCGACGACCTATTCTCTATCCGTCAACTAGCAAAGAAATCAACCACAGATGACGCCGAGGAAATGGAGCTGGATCTCGAGAAAGCAACAGGTGGCGACACGGCCTATACCGATGACCTGTCCTCCAAACTCTCTCGCGTTGTTCAACTCACCGGATTCTCAGATCCAGTCTATGCAGAAGCATATGTCAAAGTCCACCAATTCGACATCATCCTCGACGTCCTCCTCGTCAATCAAACAAACGAAACTCTTCAGAACCTCTCCGTTGAGTTCGCAACCCTCGGCGACCTAAAAGTAGTCGAGCGACCAACAACACACAACCTCGGCCCGCAAGACTTCCTAAACGTCCAATCCACCATAAAAGTAAGCAGCACAGACACAGGCGTCATATTCGGCAACGTAGTCTACGACTCCCCCTCCGGCACCGATACCCGAGTCGTGATTCTAAACGACGTCCACGCCGATATAATGGACTACATTCAGCCCGCCAGCTGCACAGAAACACAATTCCGAACCATGTGGACCGAATTTGAATGGGAAAATAAAGTCAACATCAACAGCAAATCCACTAACAAAAACCTCCGTGAATTCCTCGACACCCTCATGAAATCCACAAACATGACATGCTTGACACCCGAAGCTAGTCTGAAAGGCGACTGCCAGTTCCTGAGCGCGAATTTATACGCCAGGAGTGTCTTCGGTAAGTCACTAACTAATTACCCTCACTACCTTTCCTCTCCTCCTTTCCTCCCTAATCAACCAACCCATATACATATCCATACTAACCTTCTTGCTTTCCAGGCGAGGACGCCCTAGCAAACCTCTCAATCGAAAAGACCACAGACGGCACAATATCCGGCTTCGTACGCATCCGTTCGCGATCGCAGGGTCTAGCATTGAGTCTCGGATCCCTAAAGGGCTTGAAGGCAGGAACTTATTAAGGACGAAACACGCCGATTTGTCATGGATAGCGAGCAGGGACTGGTTCTCGCGTTAGTTGCCTGGTGGTTTGAGATGCCAGTGTGATGCTACTTGTGCTTACAATGTTGTGAGGGAGGAGTCGAGTATATTGACTGTGCCAGCTAGCGCTTCTGCTGTGTGTATGGTGTGTGGAGACAGACTGTGGTACATTCGGCGTGTGTCTTTAAGCTGGAGAGAGCTTCACTAGCAGAGATTACTAGAATAGTTTGGAAGTCAAATCGGCGAAGCCAAAGGCCAAGGCATAGCAATGATGTTCCATGTAAGAAACGAGAGATATTGACGCAAGCATGAGACAAATGATGACTACGAACGAGGCAAGACCAGCACGATAGATTGTATGGGTACATAGTGTCCACGAAAAGATTGCCGAGAAGAAAACAGGAAAATCAATTCAATGGTCATTAATACATGATTGCTTCCTACCTAGCCACGGAGAAATGCATCGCAATCTGCCAGCTAATCAGCAGCCTGAATAGCCCCGAAAGAAATGTATTAACTCAATTAACGCACGCCTTCGTGCTCGCTCGCTTTAATGCATTATGCTGAAACATTAGTCGTGCGAACACCAGCCATATCCATAGAAGCTTATTTCGTGAAGAGTAATTAAGCGATTATTAGAGGCGCCCGCTATTCTCACTCGCAGTCGTGGCAGTCCTGTCGTGAATTCGTGTTGGGTATCATGTTGTATCGTACGTGTGTGCTCGTAGTAAAATCATGATTGACCATTATCGTTAGCAAGAACGCCGGAGCCCGCTCACCACAATGTGCGAAGCATGAACAGATGAAGGAAAGGTGTACAGCCGGTCGAGCTATCCTAATTGAGGAGACAGCACTGACAGCGACCTATTAGACATTATGGTATGATAGCCTGAGTGTGCTCGTGTTGTGGTCGTTAACGTGTCTGCACTAGGTGCGATGTAACACTACCCATCATGCGGGGATGGAGGAACTTGGTGTTGATGGATTCAATCTTGCGTGGCTTCTGGCAGTGCTGATGACTCTCGTCGGCAGAAGAGCGCAGTTGCTGATCGATTTCGTTGTACTCGCGGCGCATATTCTTGAGCTGATTCGACCAATGTGGCATCTTCGGTCAGGGGCAGTTCGAAGGGGCTTACATCCTCCTCAGCGATATGAGTTGGTCTTGTCGTCTCTTTGGTCTTTGGCATATGCTCGTCTTCACTTCCGATAGACTTAGAAGTACTTTCCGAACTGTCAATCTGAAACACCATTTCGTCGAAATGGACGTGACCTGTATCCTTCTTGTCGGTAGAATCGATTCGTTCGTGCACAGCGCTTTTCGTTCGAGAAGGACGCTGTCGTTGTGGTGGGCAGCGGCCGCTTCGGACTGTACTCGTGCGGTTGAGAATGGTTGTACTGAGTCGTCCCCGTCTTCGCTCGCTCGAATTGGTTCGCACCTTAGTGAGACCCGTCTGGCCGTCATTCATCTTGCCATCCTTGATCATTTGGGTGATGGTGGATACTTTATTAGGCTGAGTCTCAATCACATCAGTCCAGCCCTCATCCTCGTCCTCTTCATCTGAAGCGACTGCGCTGTCTGGGTTTCCTTTGTCCGTAAAGTCGCAGGGTCTTTCTACCTTCCTTGTTGTAGACTCGTTGATATTCGACTGTAGCTCGACGATTGTCGACAAGGGATTCGAAATTCGTCTTTCTAATGGCAGAAAGGGTGCTGTCAACTGTGGTATGCGCTTGAATGCACTTTCTGTATCGCTAGGATTGCTCTTCGCAGATAGCGTCGACCCTTTTCGCGAGTGGGCAAATGCGTCCTTGAATGAACTGCGGCTAGATGACACAGGGGAGGGAGAGAAGCCGCGGGTAATACGAGTCCCTGTCAGTGGATCAACACATGGTTCAGGTGTTTCGCAACTGGTTGTGGTTCTCGTGCTTTGACTGTGAGAACTGACAGCGCTTCCTCGTCTGGGTATTGTGAAATCTGTCACAGCTGCCCATTCCTCCTTGGTCATGCCTGTCATATCAGACATGTCAAGTTGAGCGACCATGTGATCGAGACCTTTGACCTTCTTTCGAAAATGTTCGTGGCGCCATTGCGGATCTGCTGCTGTTGCTGTTCTATATCGGAAGCGGCCTGTCATTTGTGGCATGGGCGGAAGAGGATTCTGGTGCTTGTCCCAGGATTGTAAGTCGTTAACGCTGTAATTCCTCTTGATTTGTTCAGGGTTGAGTTCCATGGCTGTAATACAGGGCGTGATATCTGTTTTGGCTTGTAATAAGGGTGATTTTAGAGGCAACTCGGATTGACTGCGCTGAAGCTCAAAGCCTGAATCTGGAAGTGAACGATTCATACGTCTTTGACGGTCAGGTGAAGTTTCTTGTGAGGATACAAGTGAAGGCGCTCGCGAAGTCGCCCGAGAATTGCTTGCTACAAGTACTAGTCAGACAGGTCAACTTTCTTGTGGACAATTCTGCTTACCACTTTGGACGCCTGGCATTACTTCTGGTGAAACGTCCCTAATCGCTTTCATCTTACGGTCAAGTCCAGCATATGTACGGGCACTAGCACGCTCCTGGCGCTGCCGGACCGTTGCTGAAGATCATGATTAGCTTCCGGCTGTTACACAGAAACCAGAGAGCTTACTGGGATTGGCAATAGCATCTGTCAGCATATCAAGAAATGGGTTGTAAGGCATTGTTGACTAGAGCTTTGACGTTGCAAAGAGTTGGAATGAGGATAGTCGACTGAGTCGATTGGATCGATTAGTGTCGTGGCGCAGTTCAGAAAGGGGACAGCTAAGATGGGTGGTGGTGTTTGTCTTTGCGCAAGACAATCTAGGTCGCAGATTGGTTATCATCAACCGCGAGAATTCCTGTTGAAATAGTGACATGCAACGATGTCAAAATGTAAGGTACGCAGGAAAATATGTTGGAGGAAAAGCATACAATGCTGGTAAGCATGCCAGTATAAGTGAGTGAAGTTAGCGTGCCAACGGGTGAGCGAGATGAGGCCCTGAAAACAAAACGCGTGTCAAGTGCCCTCCGCAATTGCACTTGCCAACAACCAGTAGTAACACTTGTGACTGCGAGCAAAAGAGTCGAAAATGCAATTAGTAGAATGAAGATGGTAAATCTGGTGTCGAGCACAGTTGTTACCCGTGTTCTTCCCTTCCTGATCCCACTCTTGCCAACAATTTCCAACAACTTGGTCTTGAATCGATTTGACGAGGCCCAGGTATGATTTCCACACTTGTTACCACCAGCCTCTGTGCTCGTTGCTTGTATGTTGAGACAATGCTCCTCCCCAACTTGTCTTGTCACTGCACGACAAAAGCCTTCGATGCACTTATCTGTGAATATGGAAGATTCAGACGTCGTGTCTGCTGAAAACCGGAAATGACACATTGACCACCTCGGATGATGAGTTAGATAAGCTGTTTTACTATTGATTGTACTCAAGACTTACAACAATGAGAAAGAGAACAACCAACGCGGACACCAAAAGCTTTTAGTTTTAACATGTTGCAGGTCCTCTTCTCGAGTGCTCATAGCTGTACTCACACACCGGTGTTTGTGTTTGTATGGATGACGTGGAGCTGAACAGTGCATGTTGAATATACAGCTGGTTGCTTTTAAACTCATGATATTCACCCACAATACTTCTTTGTCTGAATTGATGTGTTGCAAGACAGTCCTGAGATTTTCAAAGCTGGCCGATACTAATTCGGCAAGGCCATTGGGTACCAACATGAGCTTTGAACAACCAGGCGGTGACCGGGTATTGTGCCTGTCCCCATCACTTCGAACCAACACATAGAATATCGCTTTGGTACAGAGGTATTCTGTTGAATGTGATACCAACCAGATCAGCATTACAAGCGGTCAACAGCGCCTTTCCAGGTGGGTTCAAGGCATTTTCCTATGCCTGTTATATCATTTGGTGGGATGCTTGTCGTTAAAACTGAGTGCAGCTTGCTAGTGGCACAAAAGACCTAGGGGTTGTCCCTTAACTTCATGATAGCCACTTCTCACGGATGTACAACCATGCATACCCGGGTGCACGAGCCCTGTCTCCAGAGCGGGGCAATTGTACAGCCATTCGATGAGAGGTGCTGGTACAAAGTACATCTGGGTAACTCCTGGAATAAAATCTGATGGCAGATCCGTTGCTTCTGCAGCTATCCGACATTGATGTTTGTCCTGTTAGCTCATCTAGTACTGGTTGAGCAATAACACCAAAAGGTACATCTGGACTGTATTCGTTCTCGGAACCACACTTGCCACAAACGTCATAAGCAACATAGCCGTCGACATGTGCTTGAGCTAGCAGCCTGGCAAGTCTGGCAGGAATCTTGTGGTAGAGAACAGCTGGTCGCTAGGAATAGCTCAGCCAGGGGCTATTAGAGTACTTTGACCACCTGTGATTCAATTTTTCGATCTCGTCATTGACGCTAGACTCTTTATGGCAACCAAAGACAGTCGAGTCTAAATGTGGTGAACATTTTGATAGACACAAGCAGAGTTTTGAGCAAAATCCGTCACGGAAAGAATACACGTGCAAACGATAAAACCTATAAAGCTTTGACGTCGTGTTCAGTCCCTATTGACTTGTGCACCGAAAATCACGAACTGCAAATCTAAACGATCAAAGTTGTACAAACTGAGTATTGGCTGTACGAGGAACACGAACATCGCTCACACACCACAACCATGGCAACGTGAGTACAACTCCTGCATTTCCACTATCTCCAGCAAGCCCCTCCTTGCAACTCGGCAGGACCCCCTCTCTCAAAAGGGTGAACGAAGCCATCAGCAAATTTATCTTCCCATTCAACAACCACACCCTCTCCATTCCCTCACTCAAATCCCTCATCGCCCCCATCCCTCTTCCCAAGTCCCACAACGCATAATGTACCAGCATCACCTCCCCAACCTCCCATCCCCCCAACCTGCAACCACAAACCACAAACCCTCAGAACCTCACCCCTCTAACCCAATCAAACCAACACAGCAACATAACGTTCCACCCCTCCCCCATAACCCCCACAATCCGCACCACCCTCCGCCACCAACCCGGCCTAACAATCTGGCTCACGGGCCTCTCGGCCAGCGGCAAATCCACCATCGCCGTCGCCCTGGAACAAGCGCTCCTCCGCCCGCCCTACTCCCTCTCCGCTTATAGGCTCGACGGCGACAACATCCGCTTCGGCCTAAACAAAGACCTCGGCTTCACACCGTCCGACCGCACCGAAAACATCCGACGCATCGCGGAAGTAGCAAAACTCTTCGCCGACAGCTGTACTATCGCGATCACATCGTTTATTTCGCCGTACCGTGCGGACCGGGAACTCGCGCGGAAATTGCATCACGCCGAAAGGCCGGGCGGGGAGCCGGGGGTGCCGTTTGTGGAGGTGTGGATTGATGTGCCGGTTGAGGTTGCGGAGAAGAGGGATCCGAAGGGACTGTATAAGAAGGCTCGCGAGGGCAAGATTCCGGAGTTTACGGGGATTAGTGCGCCGTATGAGGAGCCAGAAGCCCCGGAGATTCATATTCGGAGTGATAAGACTAGTGTGGAGGATGCGGTGAAGATTATTGTGGGGTATTTGGAGGAGAAGGGGTATTTGAAGGTGTCGGGGCAGGTGGAGTCGAACTAACCAGTCTATATATTTCCCTTGAGGTGCTCTGGAAAGTACCGTAGGCAAGACGACTAGGGATCTAGGTTTATGAGGGTAGATGAATAGTACGACACGACTTGGACATGGAAAGAAACCTTTTCGGTTAGTACAGACAAGGTTAGAGCAACAGGTACTGTACATACATTGCTGTTCGAGATAGACATACACGCACAGCACTGCACTACTTATCCGATGTCTTGTCAGTCCGCTCAAGCCTCTCCTTCTCCTTCCTCCTATCACCCTCCACCCCTCTCCCCCACTCCCCAGCTTTCTTACCCCAAGTCATCATCCCCCAAGCATGCTGCCACCCAAACTTCGGCGGCGGATCAGCACTCGTCCGAAAAGGACTAGCACCATGTCTAAACAGCGCATCTTCCTTCGCCGAACTCTGCAAACCAGCATCAATTTTCCGATTCATTCCATCGTGACTTCCATCAACACCAATCATACCCTCACCAACACCCAATCCTCCCGTTCTCGTAGATTCAGCGGCCAGTTTCTTCGCCTCCCAAAATCGACCCTCCTTGATGACAGGCATCCACCATTCCGTGGGATCCCGTCCGCTGCGCTCGTCCCACCACCGCCGTCCGCACATCTCCCATAACCTCGATCTCGCGCGTTTATACGCGAACTGCTCGTCTTGACCCGTGAACGTGCCAGCCCCTTGCGTAAAGTCCGGACCCTGTCGTAGCTCTAATTCCCTCATCCCGCGGGGTCCATGCTGTGCTCCTATCCGATGCCGCTCGTCTAACATTTCACTCCCATCTCCATCGTAATCCGTAGCAGAGCTGCTGAGCCCATGACTCCTGCGATTTCCATACGTCGGGCCGAAATCAGCATCCTCGTCCGCCAGCACCGATCGCAAGTCCTTGTTATACAGACTTGTCGTTGGACTCGGCACGTTCTGTCGATCATTCTGGTTCAGGCCCTCGTAAACACTGACGTTCGGTCGGAACGGCGCAGTCGAATCTTGGTACATTTCACTAAAGGCTTCGGAGTCGATGCTGTTGCCCTCCTCGAGCATATTTGCGCTGCCCCGTTTCGCTCGAGTCTCGGGGAAGAACAAGCGGTCTGGTGGAGCGGCGGCTTCGATCAGCAGACGACAGCGTGCTTCGTAGCAGGCGTCGAGGAAAGTGATGAAGCGGCGTGCTTCGTTTTTCTGGAGGAGTGTTAGGATGGGAATGTCTGTTACGACGACGGTGTGGAAGGTGCTGCAGATGGAGATGTAGTCTGCTGGTCCGAGGTTTGTGGCACATAAGGATGGGAACGGGAGTAGTGCTACGCCGTGCTCTGGAGAGGTTGCTGATAGTGTGAGATTGCGCGCGTAGACGGTGAGAGTAGAGGCTGTCCAGAGGTTGGAGGGGTTTAGTTTGGATAGTGCGGATGAAAATGTAGCGGAGGGTAGGTCGCCTGAGTCAGGGACGTGATAGTGAAGAGGAGTATCTGCTGATTGAGATGTTGAATCTGCATCTGTTGCAGTAATCGATATGGAGGGTGTTATGGATGCTTCAGACACGGTTTCGAGGACAGCGGCTGCTTCTTCTTGATCCATCTCTTCCATATCTTCGGCATCAGTAACGGCCAATTGTCCGTCTTCTCGTCTCCAGTCTTTTTCTCCTTCGATTTCCCAGATCTCGCATCGTTTCTTCAAGACCTCAACGAACATGCCGAAATCCGTTCTTGCTTGCTGTTGGCCCGGACTCAACCTTTCCCAGAATTGTCCTCCTCTGCCCCATTTTGGAAGCCCTCCCATTCGAGCGAATTCCACACCACTTGCCTTAGCGAGTTCTTCTGGCATACGATTACTGCTTGCCACTAACACTCCACCAATACTGAAGAAGCCGGTCAGAAAGCCATGGACGAGCTTACCACTGACACGGTCTGGCATTTGAAACTCGTCGAGAAACAGTATCGGACTGGTCTCCATTGTTTCCCGTGCCAGGCTAAGTACCACATGCTCGTGTTCCAGAGATAGCCCTTCTGGCGAAGATGTTCTTTCAATGCGAGTCTGTTCTAAACGTCTGAATATATCCAGGATGAATGTATTGAAGTGCCACCTCCGCTTCTTTTTGGTTGGTAATGAAGAATACAGCAAATCCAACAACATGGACTTACCACGTCCTACTTCCCCATACAGCAACATCCCCTGAGGACTATCAATATCCATAGCTGAATCATGTACGGGTATTGTCCGTGTCATAGCAAGCATCGAGGCGGCCCGTTCATCAAGCCCAAGGATGGAAGACATGGAAAACCTCTTCGTGTTAGAGCCCTCATTGAACACAGCTTTACGCTCCTCTGCCTGCTGCGATTTCACCTTCCGGCTGATCTTGGCCGCCCTTTCAAGCCGCCATCTGTATTCGATCTCAGGATCATAGTCCTTAAGCCGGTAGTAGAGCTTCTGTAACTCAAGAGCTAATCGATGCTGAGCGGGATCTGGGCGAATTCGACGTGTTGCTATGAGTGCCCTATACAGTACGAGGGGATTTGTGATGCTCAAGCTCAAACTTGAGCTCGAGGTTGGAAGAGTCGCCGACATTTTGCGCCATTTGAATTGTCGCTAGTGTGCCATTGTTTCCCTTCTACCAATCGTTGTTGAGAAGCGCCACCGAACCGGGATTGCGTGACAAGATTACCATGCAGAGGAATGCTAGGAATATTAGTAGCAAACAGAATGTGTACATGAGTATGATTTTAGAGAAATCGGTATCTACGCTTCGATTTCAATATTTGCTTTGGTCTAGATTCAATTGATGCAATGCCGGCCGGCCATCATTGTCGTCATACATAAATTGCGCTTCACGTACTTATGCGCAGCCGAAGCAGAGATGCAGTCCGGGTCTTGAGTTTCTTGCTCCTTTTCTGTGATGCACTTATTGATAATTGATACTCACAATGCCTAGAGTTACTTAAACACAGCTGATACTCTGGACTTCCGGTCGTCGTTGGAAGACGTAGAATTGTATGGCATCATGGCATTACTCACTCCCAACTCGAATACAGACAGCGCTCAAGTTCCATAGCTGTAGTGCATACGGCCATAAAATAGTAACGTATACAAATCGTACTATACGCCCAAATTCGAATCATAGGTGATCTAGGCACCAGCCCCAGCATATCCAATTGCGCAATCCTCAGCCCAACTCACACCTTTTCACATTCCACAACCTCACAAACTTCATACAAATCCCAACGACTGTATAACCAAGAACCGAATCCACAAAACACCAAAACACCAAAAAACCAACCATGACCACCACCCATCCCCCTTCCCTCCCCTGCACCATCATTCTACCCACTCCACCGCACCCTCACACCCACACAGCAATATTCCTCCACGGCCGCGGCGACACAGCACCCACATTCGCCCGCTCCCTCACTCTGTCCTGCGACTCCCACAATCGCACGTTGCAACAGATCTTCCCGAGTTTCCGCTGGGTGTTTCCACAAGCGGGCATGAGGCCTGTGGAGGCTGAGGGCGGAGTGGTGGAGAGTCAGTGGTTCGATATTTGGAGTTTGAGGGATATGAAGTACAGAGAGGAGGGGCAGAGGGTGGGATTGAGGGAGAGTGTTGAGGGGTTGAAGGGGGTAGTGAGGGAGGAGGTGAGAAGGGTCGGGGCAGGGGAGAGGGTGGTGCTGATGGGGATTAGTCAGGGATGTGCTGTTGGGGCGTTGGGGTTGTTGTGTTTGAATCTAGGGTTGGATGGGGGTTTGGGCGGTGAGAAGGAGAAGGGGTTGGGTGAGGGAGGGAATGATGGGTGCGGCGATGGGAATGGGAATGGAGTAGAAGGGCATACGGCGGTGAGATTGGGTGCGTTCATTGGGTTTGCGGGTTGGATGGCTTTGGCTGGCAGGGGGCTTGCTGAGAAGAGGGCTTGGTTGGGAGTTGAGGGTGTGTCGGAGGGTGATGGGGTGCTGAGGAATACGCCGGTTTTGTTGCAGCATTGTGTTGACGATGAGGTGGTGAAGATGGAACATGGTGTTGTGTTGAGGGATGAGTTGAGAGGGTTTGGAACGAGCGTGGAATGGAAAGAGTATACTACTGGCGAACACTGGATTAAATCACCGGATGGTATTGACGATGCTGTGGCTTTCATTAGGAAGCATCTTCCTGATGTGCCAGGTGATGATGAGCTGGTTTTGGAGGAGTAGCTTTGAGATGAATCTAGAGACGGTGCGCGTAGATCGAATGGTCCTTAGAGTTGCTGCTTCACCCAAAGGACCTGGCGCTTTTATTCGGTTCAACAGCTGGGTGCATGGACCTAACAGACGAGAGGACAAGTTCTGATCGTGGAGGCCTATCCTTAAACATAGGAAGTCGATATGCGAGTCCTGAATGAGCTTGCGTATGGCCTGTTAGGAGGAATTCGACAAGATTAGAGACGTAATAAGAATAATTGATAAAGATCCATATCGGTGTCTGGTTGCAAATGAAAGCAAATCACGAGGACGATGACCATCAAAAATAGGAACAGTGTCGAAGACCAGCAACAAGCTTGTCGCGAACAGCATTGACCATAATTGAAAAGCTTGAGGAAATCAAAGAAGATGAAAAAGTAATAATCTATGTTTGGGAATAATACACTTTTCATACTAAGCTCGTATCGCTACGGTCAATACTGTATACATGCATGCTCGCCGTTCAAGGGGCAGCGGAAGAATGTCGGGAGTGTGATCTCCTACCAAACGAAGGTGCAGGACTATGCGGTGGTGCATGGTCAAAATGTGGTGCCAGTGAAGGATTCTGACTTGGTGGCACACTGGTGTCCGTGATCTCCTCCGCAAACACTGGATCATCGCCAGAAGTTGCAGGATGGATTTCTATTCCACTCGTACCCTCAACTCCAGATGGTGCTCGTGATCTCTGGAAATGGACTGCTTCTGTTCCTTCTGATCGTCTTTCTATTGGCGACCAGCCTCCAGCAACACTGCCGGCTACTATACCGGCCATGGCTGCGACAGGTCCAAATACTGAATTCGAACTGGCGCGAGGTCGTCTTTTCGTCTTTTCTGGTGAAGATGGTGGTTTGGGAGCGTCTGCCTCTGCTTGTGCTGCAGCATAGGCGTTGGCGACAATCTTTTCAGGATCATCCTCTGGCAACTCATTTCTGGAATGTGATTTAGACGAAGCACGAGACCGTGGAAGGAAAGCTTGTCGTGGATGTTGTAGTTTGTATGCCAATTCAGACATACGGCCGCCACGAAGCTTCTTGAGGAATGTTAATTCATCTCGTATCTCCTCCAAGGCTGGATTCCACTGACTAATTCCAGCTTCATCATCCTGAATAACAAGGTTTGGACTTGGTTTGTGTCTTCTAGGCAAGCTCGGTATTAATCTGGCAAACAGCTCGTCGGGTACGCATCTTATGACGACCGCAAATGGTATCGACAACACACCCAAGACGATAGAGTAACACCATTCAGCTGCGTTGATCCGATTAATGCTGAAGGCTGCTCCACCAATGAACATAATGAGTATCTGGCCTCCAACGATGAGAAATTGAATACCGATGAACCAGTAGTTTTTGAGCATGCCCTCGAAGATATTGAAGCCGTTGTCAAGGCGTCGAGCATTCCATTGGTTGAATATCTGCATCCAAACGAAAGTGTTGAAGATGGTACTCTGGAGCCTAGCTTGCTCACCTGCCGTGCCGTAGCTTAGAATCGTAACTCCAGCAAAATACAGCACAAAAGTGACGGCAAGTTGATAGATAGCTTGCCCGATGATCATCTTCCACATTGTCACAGTAATCAAAGGCGCTGATTTTGGTTCTGGACGGCGGTGCAGGATAGAAGGTGACGGAGCATCGGTTGCTAGCGCCAGGGCTGCGAAGGTGTCCATGATGAGATTAACCCAAAGCAGTTGAACAGCCGTAAGCACGGACGACTCGTTCGCGTTTGCCACAGCTGTCACAAAAGTGAGCACCACAGCGGTGATGTTGACAGTGATTTGGAACTATCACTGTTAGTGGAAGACCATTGCTTGAGACTGTAAGACTTACCTGGAGGAATTTCTTGACTGCATCATTCACAGTTCGTCCCCACTGAATTGCTTTCACAATAGAGGCAAAGTTGTCATCCATTAGAATGATTGCAGATGCCTCCTTTGCGACTTCCGTGCCTGCAATACCCATAGAGAAACCAACATCTGCAGTTTTGAGAGCTGGAGCATCGTTTGTACCATCGCCAGTTACGGCAACGGTCTCTCCAAGCTTCTTGAGGTGACCCACAAGTAACTTTTTGTCTTCTGGACTTGATCGTGCTAGGACTTGTAGACGAGGAATCACCTGGTTGAGTTGTTTCGGGGTCAATCTACGGAATATAGGTCCTTCCATTGCAATACCACCGGCTGTGAAGATACCACACTCTGTGGCAATTGCCTTGGCAGTCATCAGGTTGTCGCCCGTGACCATGCGCACAAATACACCGGCGATCTGGCAGTCGCGGACTGCTTCAGTAACACCTGGTCGCAATGGGTCTTGAATGCCGACTACTCCAAGGAAGGTCATGTCCTTGAAGACCACATCAAAATCTGCCTGTCTAGGATCATCCCGGGAGACGGCACCTCTTGGTGGCCACTGCTCAAAATCTCGGTACAGCAGACCGATCGTTCTCAATGACCGAGATGCATAGCTGCTGACAATCTTATACAGTGTGTCGACTTGGTCCTTCTTGATTGGACTTTCACTCACGCCTTTCGTAGGTTCGCTAATGATGCGTGAACATTTTGCAATCAGGATTTCCGAAGCGCCCTTGACCAGCATACGATATTTACCACTGGCCATCTTGATGACGACTGCCATGCACTTGCGACCTGAATCAAAAGGCACCATTTGTACGATCTCAGCATTAGCTCTTTCTTCAGCCACAGAGCTAAGACCTAGATAGGTCTGGGCGAATGAAAGGAGCGCGGTTTCTGTCTTCGAGCCAATAAAAATTGTCTTGCCATTTTCGTCGCCTTCGAATGCAGTTGAATTGAGGACAATAGAGTCTTTGAGAAGCAACCTCGTATCTGCTGCAAGTGTTTGTGCGAATTCCGAAGAGGAAACGTCATTCCGGTCGTCCTCGGCTTCCGCCAACTTGTGATTTGTCGCAGCAATCTGATTTGCAGCCTTGTCCTTGTCACCGAACCGAGAAGAAGTGGCTAATGTGCCAGCTACGACGGTCATCTTGTTTTGAGTAAGGGTGCCGGTCTTGTCTGAGCAAACCGTAGTGGCGTTACCCATCGTCTCACAAGCACGCAACAGGCGGACCAAATTGTTGTCCTTCAACATTCGAGTTGTTGCAAATGCCAGTGCCAAGGTAACGGCAAGCGGTAGGCCTTCAGGTACGGCAACCACAATGACTGTCACAGCAACGATGAATATTTGGAGGAACCGTTGACCCTTTTCCTGTGCTCCTCCTTGAATTGAGCTAAGCTTAGCCAAGAATTTGATGAACGCTACAATGAAAAGCAGCAGACCAGCACCTAAGCCAAGCTTTGCAATGTATTCTGCTAGGACGTTTAGCTTAGATTGTAGAGGCGTGGTCTGACCCTCGTCCTTCAACGACATAAGGATCTTGCCGTAGCTCGAGTTCACGCCTGTTGATGTTACCAGGAACATGCCGATACCTTCGGAGACTTTCCCGCCAGACAGTATAAAAGGGTCCATTTTCTTCGTCACCTGGTTGTCCATTATTGCTTGGTACACTTCGTCGCCAGGAGATTTTCGAATGATGTCTGATTCGCCTGTAGCTGAAGACTCGTCACAACGCAGATTGTGTCCTTCGATACATATGCCGTCGACTGGTATCAAATCTCCCGGCTCGAGATGAACCACGTCACCCACCAGGATGTCGTATACAGATATTTCTTGCGATTTTCCAGAACGAACCACTTTGACCATGCGCTCTTCTTTCTTCTTATTAAGCTTGACGAATTGTCGTTCTTTCTGATAGTCATTTAGTGCACCCACAAGAGTGACGACAAGGATAGCAATGATGATGGCAACTCCTTCGACCCACTCCACTCGTGCTTCATGCTGACCCGCCGCAACCTGTGCCGGTGTTGGGGCTTGAACTGATTGATATATTCCCAGAGCTAGAGATATCACAGCCGCAACCGTCAGCAGTATAAGCACCTTGTCGTTGTATGCTATCCATGCAAGTTGCAGGAAAGATTTAGGTTTCTTTTCTGGTAAGCGGTTGTCTTTGTAGATTCGTTTCCGATCGGAAAAATTATCTGTCGTTGTTTTCGCGGGAGCGATTGTCATTGAATCTCTAGTTCTTGTACGCTTTGGCGGTTTGATGTTGCCGAGTTCTGATTTCTCAGCAGCATGAACAGCATCCTCAAATGACAAGGAACCGTCCAATCCAGCCTCGTCAGAACTAAGTCCGCTATAGCGATCTGTCCGAAGACCCTTTTCGAGCCCAGCCAACCCGCCCAATGCATAGAAAGCGGCCAGGCTTTTAGGATTGATCATCTTGTTCAACTGTCCCACGGAGAAAGCAAAGGTGCTATTCTCGACCTCAAAGTCCTTTTCCGTGCCTGGATCTGGATTGAGCGCATCTTTGTCATTGATAATATCGGCATTGCTGAATGCAGACACCTGCCGCGTTATGTCGCCATTGCTAGACGCGACTCTGGTATCACTTCCCAAAGACGTGGCTCGACTTTCCGACTCCAAGGAATTGGCTCTGTCCCGTGAGCCTGGTACAGCTAGAAAGTTATTTGGAGTAGCGCCATCAAGGCCGAAGGTTCTGGGTGAAGAAACGTTGTGCGGCGAGGTCGGTCGACTTTCCCGAATATCAGTTGGGGATTGCGCGGAGACTGATGGTAGTGGTTTGGCCTCGTCCAGACCTTCCGTCCGCAGACGAGGCAGAGGTGTACGCCGATCAAAGCTTGGTCCAGAATTATTTTCTGTTACAGCCGTATCATCTATGCTAATGGTAGGAGCTCGTTGTCGACCCGTCTGACCTTTGCTATGTTCTGTGCCTCCTTCATTGGGTGACGAAGACATGGTAAAGGAATGCTTGGAAGAGCTTGGTATTGTGACACAGCCGTATGAACGACGACGACGATTCTTGTCCTTTGCTCTTTCAATCCAGCGCCCCCAGACACCGTTGCGGCCTGCCGCAAGTGTGTTGCACCATGTACTACCAACTTATTAAGCGAAACACCCAGCACTATCTCTTCGCGTGCTGCTGGTAACGTATGAACCAGCTCCAATCTCGTTGGGGAGTGAAGCGCTCCTGAATGTAGCACGGCTCTTTCCTCCAAATACTCGTACAGTCAATGTTAGGTCTCGTGGTTGGAGAGCATCAATTCGGCAGTCCTTAAGCAATATCGTATTGTATTCCAATTGAGCGACCACGAAGGACGCGGGGAACGTATGTAGCAGGAAAATAATCTGCGTCGTTGGGCATTCGGCCTGGCCAATTAAGAAATTCGTTCTTAGCAAACGACAAGGTTGAAAGTGATAATGAACAAATGACCAAAGGATTGATTACAGAAGTTAGTTGCTCGAAGGGCAGATGACGATCTGACGCTGCTACCATTGATATCAGTATACAGTACAAGCCCAACGGGCGAAGCAGAAGATTGATTCTTACAATACTGGTAGACTAAGCATGAGGATACCAGATGCGCCGGAACAGTGAGTTATGTACGATAGTTGGGGTCGCTTCAGCACCTAGCGTGGCATTAGCCCCTGGGTGCGGGTAGCATCGTGAAGCCTATTGAATGCGAGTCCACTTTCAGATCTTGGTTAACTGGGCTCTGTTCGCCACGGAACTTTCTTTATTGCAAATCAGCTCTTCCAATATGAGCTGTCCACTTAGTATATCCAGACACATTCAATAGAGGGGTTCCTCGATCTGCTGGAATATCTGTGTAGGGCTACTAACGGATTGAAGAACCAACAGACTTGCTACCGAGTCCCGAAACGGTAGCCGACTTGATGTATCAGAGGGGGATTGTACAGTACATCACAATCAGTGCGGGCAGCCAATCATCGCACTTCAGGTCAGATGCATGTTGTTCCTCCGTTCTACACAGCCTCACTCTGTATCCATTGCCTACGTTCCAGATATGCCAGTGGTTTGCCTTGCTTGTGTCAAGATACTTCTGCAGCATTACGACACATGTGCGAGTAAGATCACCTCATGCCTTCCTTCTGCCATGACCACTTTTTTCCGAGTCAATAAGAATTTCACGAGCTATGCTTGCCTTCCAGAGGAGATTAGCCAAGGCTTTCCAAGACAATACCAAGACAACAGATATACTCCGGTGTCTTGTCATGACAAGCACAGTGCCCGTTCTCTTCTCCGAGCTTGACATGCTGTATCATAGTCCAAACCTATACGTACAATGTAAATCATCTCTTATGAAGTAGAATAGAGTATGTAGTATCTAGCAGTTAAGTCCCATACATAGATCAATCACAATGACCCGGCGTTGCTGTACGCGAAGCACATTTTTCGACTGTTGTCAAAGGATGAGCAAACAACGACCGGCCATCTTGGTCGATTTACCAGGTGCGGGTCGTGGGTCCTGTTGCCGTCCGCTCTTGGCATATTCAACGTTATGAAGGGGGCTGTGCAGATAGCTGCAACTATGCTTTTGAAGGGCGAAGGTCGGGAAGTATCACTGACTCGGTCTCAGACGTGGTATCCCCTGCGTGTTCGAACCTTTCGAGCACCGCCTGGCACAGTCGGCGTTTGGAAAATTTGTAATGTAGGTCATCCCACATAGAAACGGCGAGCCTGGTCACTCCACCGATTACTGGTTGTAAATGGGAATGTAAGGCATGTTCAACGATATTTCTTTCTTCGGTTGCTTGGTCGCGGATGGATCGGTTGTTTTCGAGGATAAGTCATTCAATTCCGTCATGATATATGTATAGAATATGATTGTTTCGAGCTCGAGTGTCCTGTATGACGACTGTACAGGTTAATCACCTCGTGCTCATTAACCGTCTCGGTAGCACTCTCAGAGCCGTGTAATGAGCTAGCTTGGTTAAGAGATTTGTGTTCATGATCACGCATCAATTCTCAATGTCGTTGAGTTTTAGTGCAAATTGACACAGCATTTCAAAGTCATACTCACGCCGCGACTCAACTCGCCAGAGACCTATCGATCAACTTACTGGTCAGACCTCGATAGGAACAAGCCCGTCAAATTTGTAGCAATAACGAGTTTCCAGAAGTGCATTTTGGTTGCTAACTTAGCTCAACCTCAAGGGAACACTAGACTGCAGAAATTGCCTGCAATTATGAAACCATGGTAATTCTGGCTGTTCTGACTGAGTCAAGTACATGCTGGCAACGGCTGGCCTGAGCTTGTATCATGACTAAAAAGCGCGTGTGAGATGGTATCGATGCGAATACATTGAGTGATCGTTGCTTGCACAGCAGATCCACCCCTCGGCCAGAAATCTACCCTCTTTTGTAGACGTTTATCGGTAGACAAACATAAGTAGTGACGTGCCTGACGCTTCCTCGTCTATTGAGAAAAGATATAGTGAATACTTGAAGAACCCAGGGACCAGGAAAGCTTGATAGCCACTTGCCGTGCTCGTGACTCAACAGTGAGCACAAGGCGACCGATGATGGTCTTCCAGGAAATGGGGTGTGTCATTCAGGCCGCACAAGAAGGCAGATCGGATATTGCGTTGCTGTGGTATGAAGGACGGAGAACAACCAGCAAATGAAGCCCGAATACATGATACTGAGGCGACGTTCAGTGGGCAACATGTTTCTGAAGGTAGCGTAAGTGCTCACTTTAGAGACCAAAAACGTTTGTATTGGGGAGAAAAGCCAATGAGTAGTCAGAACAACGACTGGTATTGGTGACACGAACTCGACGCGTCGAAGTGCATTTTGACGCGTACTCCACATACCTATCATCTCACCTGGGCTTTACTCAAACAAGACAAAACAAACACATTTTTCGCTAGTTAGCTACAGTAATCGCATTGGTGCTTGGAGTATATGCTTGTATCGTCATGAAATCGTCTATGAAGAGACTTGCGAAGGATCAGATCGCCCTGCGGAAAAGCCTACCTCCTAACTACTTCTTCGCAGACGGTGATGACGGTCAATCTCTTCCTGACGACCTGACTCAGCTTCTCATATACCTTACAGGGCCCGAGGGCACGCCCTACTCACAAGGCGTTTGGTGCTTGCGGTTGAACATTCCTATCGACTATCCACGATGCCCTCCTACAGCTACCTTTCAAACACGAATATTTCATCCCAATGTGGCTGAGGAGACCGGCGCAGTCTGCTTGGAAACACTCAAAAGAGATTGGGACCCGATATTGACGTTAAAGGATATTCTCACCACAATCTCATGTTTACTCATACAACCAAATCCGGACTCTGCGTTGAATGAAAAGGCTGGAGTTTTGGTACGTCAAGATTATGAAGCATTTAGTCGACAAGCGCGGTTGATGACCAAGATCCATGCGCCAATCCCTAAGCACTTTGCAAGGCTCGCCCAGGAAGCAAAAAGAAGGGGCGATGACCGAGAGGAGAAGGAGCCTCAAGCAGCGCAGATCACACAGAGGCAGTCAACGGATGGACAGGTCGGCACGAAAGATCTTGTTTCGAAGGAGAATCTGCTGGCGGATTCCGTTGCAACACCTAAAGACAGAAGTGATAGACCTCTGAAACGGTCATTGGCGGCAGCCGCAGTGCCCACGGACTTGATACAGGAAGCAGATAGAGAGGCCGAATACCAAGCAAGACGAAAGTCGCCAAAGCACTCTCATCCTTCAGAACAACCTCAGGATACTAGTTCCGGTGTGGGATGCGGTGGCATCGGCGAGTTCATGAGGGACTGTGCTTCGCATGAAGAGGACACATTAACATCCAAGAAAGTCATCTTTCGAGCGCAGTGGGCGTCAGCTTCAGGAAAATTGCAACTAAAGGCACGAATAGGTATTCGACGATTATGAAAGCCAGTTAAAACACCTCCAAGCTGGAAGAGAAATGGACATACTCCAAAGCTTCGTCACTAGAGCTGCAGTCGCAAAAAGTGTTCAAGTGATGTGTCGAGCCTGCACAGAACTATCAACTAAACATCTATGATGTTATCACTCTGAATCACGGCCAGATTCATACAGTATGTTCGAGGTCTCATTTGCACGCGAACATGTCGTGGTTGCTACATATTTACCACTGTCGTGCAAGCTTCAGGTTTTGGTAAACAAAGATCGGCGCTAGTCCGGTTGCCACATGCACCAGCCACGCCAAGCATTAGCTAGCACGTTTCCATACTTAGCTAGTGCCTGCCACCAGCCACCTCGCCAATTTCAACCTCTCTTTTTTCTTGTCAGCAAGTGGTCCAGCCTCGATTATTTTGGTGGTAGTGAGTCTGAAACCGATACTCACAGCATCAGTAGCCACTAACATGCTATCCGCCGTTTCCTGCCATTCCAAAAAGGTAAGTATGATGGTTGTAGACACAACGTATTTATGCTGCTTTCGTGACCGTGCTTTTGACATTCAGCATCAGCCTCAAGCAAATACCAATAGTACTCACTTCAATACACACTCTAGCAAACACCACATCCTCAATTTACCACTTCATCCAATAGCACCAAACCATTCAGAATGTTTTCTACAACACGAAACGCTTTGCTCACAGTCATCCTTGCCGCCTCATCGACACTCGTGGTAGCCTCCCCAGTAGCCCAGGCAGTTACATCAAGCAGCAACTCTGTCGCAAGTATGCCCTCGGTGACAGCGTCAGCCGCTTCCTCAGCAGCCAGTCAGTGGACCCAAACAACAGTATGGTGGACGCCTGAAGCCTCCGAGTCAGAATGGAACTGGTCTACATGGGCTTCAACACAATCCGCATCCTCGCTATCCACAGTTATAGCTGTGGCCTCGTCTACGGCTGTCGCTACAGTTACGTCAGCATCCTCATCAATCTCCTCAGCAGCATACTCGAATCCTTTCACTATCTACACTACTATGACTAACTCAGATGGTGTCATCACTGGCATGCCTGCTGTGGTAACATCTCAGCCTACACAAGCGTCTGTTGTTACAGTCTGCTCAGGCTGTCCCAGTGTTCTCAGCAACGAAGCGAGCTGGAAGAGCAGCGTTGCTGCGCTCTCAACCACAGCCAAGGTTGCTACTGCAAACACTACCGCCTCCACGCTCTCTAGCGCCAGCCGTAGTGCCAGCTCAAGTGCTAGTTCAAGCGGTTTCCAGCAAGCCAAGAGCACAGGCGCTGCTGCAAGGAACAACGTTGTTGGAAGCGGCGCTGCTCTTCTCGTCTTCGGAGCTTTTGCTGCACTCATCTGAGCTATGCTACGAGTGGAGGGTGGAATATATATGGATGACCTACAACCGAAACATTGTACACCAACACGATAAGCAGGACATTGGGTGAAGTTTGCATAGCAAGCTATCAATAAAGGCGTATGGACAGCGACGGCGTTTAGGAACTGGAAATAGACACGATACCTATGGTTTAAGATAGATATGTATAGCTACGGCTCTTTTAGTCGAGCAAGTAACTCACGATGTCTGTGAGCACTGAAAAATGAATACTTTGACAGTCAATGTTTCCAACGATTTTTAGTTGCGTGTTTCACAAATTGAGCTACGTCCTGCAATGTGGAGGACAATATGATCGTGCAAAAGTGCAACTGCAAGGACTCACCCGCCACTTCCTCAAACCATGTTTCCTATAAGTTCCTCTTGCGCTGTGCGATATTCTGCCATTTTGAATGCTCAGCGTGCCAGTTCTAGTTTTGTATGTTCACATTTGACTTCCCCCATAATTGCCACCCCTGCTCAACTGACTCTCGTGACACATATCTTGCAAAAGACTCGGTGTTTACACGGTCTACCTAGCATTAGGTTTGAGCACGTCACCTTTCAGAATGGCGGTGAAGCCTTTGTGTACGAGATCCTGTTCACCATTCCGGTCATTGCACAAAGGCCACGGTGATACAGAGGAGAATCACAGAATTCAAAACGTATCTTGTGTTAGCATTACATCCTGATCATGTGGCACATGGTACATTGAACTTTCGGTACTCCTCATGCGCCTCCACCACTGTCATTACTCTAACCGACCAGTGCGGCAAGGAAATGACTTGGGCATTGAGGTTTTTGTTTATAGCCGTGGAAAGACACCAGCGAACAAATCCCGAATGGTGACAGCCGGATGGAGGATGTGATACAGAGACACAATAGACGTGCTGAGGCGAGGTTGGCAACCTGATCTGAGATATCATCAACAAGACTGGTCGTGGGTCTACAAGTGGCCCAAGAACTGAGTTACCGATCATGTCAGGTCGGCACATGGCATTTGCAACACCAAAGCGGACGCATTCCGCCTACCGCACCGACCAGGCTTTGGCACAATTCGACTGTTCGACGCAGGACCCTTGTGATTTTGGTGGTGCTACCAGGCTGGTAATAACAGGCCACAAGCCGGGACGGTCGACCCGTGCTGATGCTACCAGCGGTGACAGTTTCTCAATGCGACCTCTATACATTAACCATCAAGTGCTCTGCAATTGACCGATCCTGTGACGTGGTAGTGCTGTCATGTTGGCATCGAATATGAACTGCATACGTCTTTATTGAACTCCATGCGCGACGAAACCTTCCGTTAGCTCCTTAAAAATGTGCAGATCAGAGGGAGATAACCCATGCCAAAGGCACAACGGAGCGGCAATAAGGGCGTTCGAAAGACATGAAGTGGTTGGACACCTTTCAGAAACCCTTTTACTAGTGCCCAGAATGCCGTGTGGACAAGGGATGAGCAACAAGTTCATAGCACGCAGCTCGTCGGCCCGTAGCCGTGGGACCGCAGATCGTGAGCATATCGTGCCACTAATGGCTATACTTCCCTTGTGCGATACTCGCTCGCAGTGGGAAGAAGTCAACGATGGCTTGAGACTGGCAGATCAATCACTTGCTTGTCTCGCATTTGTACAGTACATCATAAAACTCGGCGTCATGGCTAAGAGTACTGGATCTTAGCCTGCTACGGCTACAGTAGTGTACATCGGCTTGGAGATCGGAACACGTGTTTGATGCAGAGTTAGGGCTCGAAAGTGGCGACCTGCTGCATATCATTTTGCATAAGTTCTACTCTAAAGAGAGGAAGGGCAGTGCTCGATGCTGACAAAGCCCGAGCCACGCCGATGTGGATGTGGATATTGGCCAGAGACAGTAGTGAGGTTTCCCCTCCAGGTGAATGATCCTTGTATCTGCTTGATCCCAGTAGGACGTACCCGCCCGAACAGACCACATGATCACATTGGGACTGTCTCGACGGTCAAGATCCAGCTGGCACTTACAGTACAGTAGCATCCTACTGCACTTTTCTGTCGCCTCAATGAGTGGAGGGGCACAGATGGCTCTACTACAGTTCCCTCTCCCATCACTGAAACACACCAGTGTCGGAGATTTCGTGATCAAAATCAAGGTCAATGCGGGCTAGGCAACGCTCTGATCAGCGCACTTGGCGGAATCGCAGGAAGCTCGCTGGGATGTTCGAGTCATCAAGCCGGTTTGACGAGTCGAAATTAAGGCAGCCCGTTCGAGTCCTTACCCAAGCAGGTTAGCGGAGAACAGTAAGGGAGGAGTTTCGCGCAGGAAATGCCTGCTGATCAGTAGGTCAGTGCTCCAGCCATTTTCGATTTTCGTTCAACCTGAACGACCGCTGCCATTGGTTGGACGTCTGGACTGTATTGACTCATCGCCTGGACTGCTCGGTGATGTCGTGGGCACATCGTTCTACACATAATTGGTTGGAGTATACCGGATGAGACGTAGTAGAGGACGATTGTGATAGTGACCACCACTTGAAGGACGAACTGGAGTACATGAATGGCACTTGGCCGATGACAGTGATGGCCAGGCAGGAGGAGCAAAAGGCAATCAGGCTGCTATTGGGTGACTCGATCCGAGTGGACGAACTGCAGCAGCAGGGGAATAAAGAGTGGCGAAAGACCAATTGTAATCATTACGAGTACATGATTTAGATCCCATGTCGGCTGTTGCTCACCAGCGACTCGATCAACCCAGCTTTTGTGCCCGCATTTGATTGTTCTCGTGAAGCCGTCAGACGGTAGAGAATGCCCTGATACAGCTTACGTCCACGCTGTTGGTTCTGCCTACCTTAGGGACTGCAGAGGAGGGGAGCGTCGCGTCTCGGTGTTCCAGGTCAACATGTCGAGGCATGTGCTTCAAGCCCCTCCTCTTAGACATGTTCCACCCCTCCATCATAGCCAGGTATTACTGGCAGCAGGACTGGCCCTTTGGGGAGTCTGGTCCACGTATCCGTGTATTTGCATGCAGCTCACTGCTCAGACCAATTGCTACACGTTTCGGGCGTCTACACCGTATGCACCAAAGCCAAAGAACATTGGCCTTCCCTAAGCAGCTGCTCATGTGCCACAAAGCGTATCTGACACTAGCGTAGTGCGAAGTATTCCAGTGCATTGCATCTGACCAGCGTCAAGCCCACTTTGAGCACCGAAGACTCGCTCGGTGTTGGTCTTCAAGTTGCTTCGCCCACTTGTCCCCATCAGCAGCTTATCGCACGACGCTTTTTGACCGACTAGGTATCGGTCTGTCTCTCAAACTGGATTGACCAGGGATTTGTTGATTCTGGAGTCTCCGCAAGCCGCACCTTTCGACACTCGCTTCTAGCCGGCACCATTCCAAGGCTCTACCGTAATCTACAGATCATCCCGGAGCCTCTTTCGTCCTCGCCTGCGTCGCATTTCCCTCTAACTTGTCCCTCCATCAATCATCATTTGCGATACATTGTTTCGTCCACTCGTTTTGTGCATATCTTAGCACCGTCTGCCAGCTGCGAGGCTCGACACGGATATCGAGTCGCGTCAACCAGCTCCAAGCTACTGCTCTGCTCGACTCGACTCGACTCGTTTCTGCCCCCGAAACGATTACCTGCAGCTTTCGGCCGCCAATCTAGCATTGTTGCCATCGCGTCAATTCCATCACCATTCGCCAACACAACCTTTGTCGCGCTCCAACTTTACCTGCAGCATTCTCAGCTCCTGTAGAAGCACCTTGCTAGATCTCGCCATCGGCCCCACCGACGTTTGCAAGTCTTAATAGTCGCCAGTACCGGTTGCATTGCAGTGGTGTCCACGGATAGGCCTCAAGAACCCTCGTTGCTCCACCGCAAGTTCACGTCAAATCAGCAAAACTCGTTTACTCCCGCAGTCTGCACTACCATATCTCCAGGCCAGGTGCACATCAATACCCATCAGACATCCTCGCTACCAAACACTGCAGAAGTCATTACACGACTGCGCGCGTCACCTCAGCTTCGACGACCCCTGTTTGTCACACTCTCACATCGTCGCCGCCGAGGCTGTTCAGCAACAGAAGCAAGTACCCGTGCTGTCCCGTCATTCAGGCGAGCTTTTGTGCTGCGTTTCAGCAGCTCTCGAATTGGCGCTGATGCCACACCTCACACAACTTGCGCTGTCCTCCTTCCACACATCCTAAAATGTCGCTCTACTCGCCGCCTGAGCGAACACCCAGCGCTGTGAATGGTTCTAGGAACATGACTGATGGCTCTGGGACCATCAATCCCGCTGCCCTCAATAGTGGTGGTAAGTTGTCCCATCAATTTGTCCGTTAGAGCAGCACATTGCGCAAACGTGATCGTCCACCATACACTTTGTCCCCCAAGTCAATTCGTTTCTGCTCTTCTGTAGTGGTGCTTTAGCTGACCTGGTCCGTGTGTGTAACAGTGCTGAACCCCCAGTCAAATATCGATCAAAGTCCTCGCGGTACCAAACGCAGTCGCTCGCCGGATGATTACAAAGACTACTTGCATGCTGGCGATGAGAATGGTAAGAGCTATTCATACTTACACGAATGCGCGAGGACGCGTTTGCTACTGGAAGTGTTCGTGCTGACATGTGTCTGTACAGATGACTCGAAACCTCGTAAGAAAGGTCGGCCATCGAAGACTCCACGAACCTCTGGTGATTTCACCCACGACCAACCTGGCGCATTACCAACGCCATCGAGTCAGACATCCCCCAGTCTGGCGACCACGCCTCAAATTAAAGCACAACCAGTGACTGCTCCATCGCTTGCGACTCCGACCCAGTCGTCACCTGTCTCAAAAACTACGCCAAAAACAACTTTGAAGGCGTTACCTACCGTCAGAGATCATACTAGCGATCAACTCGGGCCAGGCGGAGATGAGTACACTCCACGAGAATACGATGACCAGGGCGAGACGAAAGTCAACGATATGGGATATCTTCAAGGGGGACGAGAGTACAAGATGCGCACGTTCACATTACCTGGAAGAGGAGAAAAACTGTTCATGCTTGCTACAGAATGCGCTCGCACGTTACAGTACCGTGACTCATACCTCTTGTTCAACAAGAATAGGTCACTGTTCAAGATCATTGCCTCGCCCAAGGAAAAGGAAGAGCTGGTTCAGCACGAATTTCTGCCATATTCGTACAGATCTCGTCAAATTGCTCTGGTTACAGCACGATCGATGTTTCGGCAATTCGGCAGTAGAGTTGTGAAAGACGGCCGACGTGTTCGGGACGACTACTGGGAAGCGAAAGCCCGAAAACAAGGATTTACAGAAGAAGACGCAGCTGGCGAAAAGAGGCCAGGTGCCGCAAGAGCACGCGAAGCAGCAGCGGCAGAAGCTCTTGGAAACCGCAATCTTCACATGTACGGCAATATTGTATATGCTAGCGACTCCAATTACGGTAATATCCAGCCTCCGCCAATGCCCCCAGGCATCGCATCTACTATGCCGCAGATTCCACTCATGGAAACGTATGATACGAGGTATCGAGACATCTCGAGACCGCGACAGGAGATGACTGGTCCACCATATGCTGACATCACGCGGACGAGTACTGAGGCCGAGATGGCCAGTCAATCGAGTCATGCGGCAGAATATAGCAAGAATGTCAACATTCAAGGTCAATTCCGCAAAGGCATAGTCAACGATTACTGGAATCGACCGCATGATCCTCCTGTTTCTACACCACAACAGCAATCGGCAGAGACTGTCAATGTAACTCAGACCCTTCAATCACCTCATTATGATAACGATGAGACGTCCAACTCAGCACCAATACCGGTACCACAGCAATCAACTCAATCAACAATGAATCCGCCCTCATTCCCACATCCTCAAAATCCGATGCATTCCCCATCACGGCAAAGCTCAATGAGTTCCAACTATTCGCGTGAGCAATTCACACCTAATATCCCTAATTATCCACGAACGAGTTCGAATCTTTCAATATCACACTCAGCATCACAAATACCAAACTACGCCATGAACATGCAGGCGCAGCAGTCTTGGGGTCAACCACCACCCCAACCATCACAATCACCGGGCATGAGCAATCGAATGTTCACTCCCACCCACACTTCGCCTCATATTCAACAAGGACAAATACCATCACCCATGCCTAGTGCTCACAGTCAGTCACCGCATCCTCATCAACAGCAGCAATCGATGCAGCCCCCACAGATGTTTCAGCAAGGAGGATCTGGTGGAGCACCACTATACGGTCCTGGTGCGGGGCTAAGAGCTATGAATGCGGCCGGCTATCCCGGTATGGGCATCCCACAAGCAAGCATGTATCAGCATTTGGGAGGACAAGCACAGCATTATATGCAACAACCGCAAGGAGGACAGCCTCAAGGACAGCAAAATTGGGCTGGGGCACAGTCGTGGCAGAACTTCCAGTAGCACCAGGAAAGAGTCTATTGTAATGACTATTGTGATGACATTTGGCAGGATGATGAATTTTGACGCAGGAGGAGAAAGAGGAGGAGCATGAGTATAGAATGGATGTTGTGAGAGCTGTCGGTCTTGTTGAGCACTGACAAGTTGTTCCACGAGGATTCTTTTCCCTACGAGAACATGGGTTTCGGGTTTTGCATCGCACCGCATTACGTCTTTCTTCGGTCAGGCATACAATTTCTTGCATCACGTTGCATCTGAAGGATTTTGCATGACAGGATTTCGGTCTGGGGCTGGGTTGTTTATTGTTGGTTTGTTCATTACAATTTGATATCCCAGCGGAAGGCGTTTTGCACAACTTTGCATAGGAAAGGTTCATCGTTCTGGAAAGCATATACAGCTTGCTTTGAGATTCGACTTGCGGGCATATTCGGTGCGTCGTGTCAGGATACACAATACCCCAGTGTCTGTTTTTTGTTGACGTTCAGAGATTTCATGCTTCGAGACGTGTATTGTCATATCTATACAGTTTGGAGTTCCATTTTTGGACATTTGTTGGCTATATATACGCCGCTTAATAATATTCTTCTCTTCTACCCAAGACAGTTGATGTATTCTTTTCTTGTATTACTGTGTAATCGATCTGACTCGGCTGAACTGCGAGCCATGGTATGTGATTATTTCCACCTGGCATTGGTGTTTTGTTGACATGCTTTGGCGGCCTCCTGTACTCTTTGGACATATACGTGGGCGTGGATACACAGTGATTGATCGGTGAGGCTGTTAAGTCGCAACTTACCGTAGCTTGTTGTATGTTTTTGTGTCATGTTGACAAGAATATTTAGTACATTTGTTGATCTTAAAACGAGTTCCACATATTGTTCCATGCCCGTGAAACCTTGTCAATCCGCCATATTTTTATTCAAGTTCTTGAGAGTAAACACCATTTGAACATTGATGAGATGCAATACAGAGCTTGCAACAACCATCGACACTACAATCTCGAAACTGTTGTGGACCTGATATGATGCACACCTGGAACATTCGCTATTGTGGTTGAATTTAGGTATTTACGATCTCAGGAGCGCTATCTCTTCTTTCATCCACAAGGCTATGATCAATCTTGGTCTCAACAGGATCTCACGGCTCCTCAATCTTCTTGCACAACGAGACCGCCAATTACAATACCAACCGCCATGGGGTGCCATTCATATCGCAGGTACAAATGGTAAAGGCAGTGTTGCGGCGTATCTCGCTGCACTCCTGAAGAGGACCGGACAAGTAAGAACCGACGAAGACATAGCTCATGTCGAGCCTGTTGTTCGTGATGATTCCGATGTTACTGCAAGCTACGCGGCTTCGAAAGACGGCAAGGGCGGTATCAAGGTCGGTCGATTCACTTCACCGCATTTCATCGACAGTTGGGATTGTATTACCATTAATGATCAAGCCATTTCTCGACAGGCCTTTGAACGGACGAGCACAAAGATTGGCCAGCTTGCTCAACAAGTCGAACAGCAAATAATTGACGAGTTGAGTACGGATGATAGTCATGACCAACACGGCTCACACAATAGTATACAACAAGACGTACCCAGCTCAACAGGCGGAAATCGCCCTTCAAAAGAGCAGATCCTCAACGACGCTCGCCCAACCGAATTCGAGTTACTGACAGCCACAGCCTTCGACATCTTCTCCAGTCCAGACCTAGGTCCATGCGACATCGCCGTTATAGAATGTGGCCTAGGCGGCCGTCTCGATGCCACAAACGTTCTTCCGACCACCACCATCCTAGTCAGCATCATCACCAGAATCGGCCTAGATCACCTGAACATGCTTGGAGGAAATCTACAAGGCATCGTGCGCGAGAAGTGCGGTATACTGAGGAGGGAAGTACCTGTTGTCATTGATGCCGACAACGATCAGAATGTACTGGACATGATCCATGCTGAAATCACCAATAAATTCGGCGAACGATGGGTAAAAGAAATGACACATGAGGCAAGGAGTCACGACGTGCAAGAACTCATCGAAACGGCAGGTATCCAACCAGAATCACATTCACCACACAACAACTCAACCAACAACCCACCGTCACAACTCCTAAACCTCATGCCCCACCAACAATCAAACCTAGCAATCGCCCTAAAAGCCTACCAAATCCTCCAAACCCGACCACTCCCATCAAACCTACACTTCGAACCCCATTCCTCACCATCCCCATCCCTCCTCGAAGTCGTCCTAAACGACTCATCAAAATCCTACCCAGGACGTCTCCAATGGTTCCAACCAGGCTGGCTCCACGGTCCCCCAGCAGCAGCACGCCAACTGCCCAGATTAAACACTTTACCTATCCTCCTCGACGGCGCGCATAACGCTCAGTCCGCTGCTGTTCTACGATCGTGCGTTGACAGGGCGCTTCTATCGTCACGACTACCACCGCCACCACCATCAAAAATGTCAACTTCAAGCAGAAGTAGAAGAACGACATATATCCTCGCCCTCTCCTCCACCAAACCACCCTCCGAAATCCTATCAACGCTAATCAATCCGGCAACAGACAGCATAGTATTCACGACATTCAGCACTCCCGTAGCCGGTATGCCGTGGGTAAAACCGACACCGCTGGACGATCTTGTGCGTGCTGCGGAGGAGTTGGAGTTGGGGGGTAATGTTGTGGGGAGGGCGGGGGGTATTGGGGCTGCGCTGGGGGCAGTGGAGGGGCTGTTGGGGGAGTGGGAGACTGAGCGTGAGATTGGAAGGGATGGTGAGGGTGAGAGTGTGGGGGAAGGGGATAGACCGCTTGTCGTGGTGGCGGGGAGTTTATATCTTGTTTCTGATTTCTTGAGGTTCTTGAGGGATGATGCAAGGGATATGGTTTCGTGAGGTTATGTAAGTACTTGGTACTTGGTACTTATGTATGAGGACGAGGGACAAGGGAGGATAACGTCGAACAACCAGAAGGAAAAGATGAAAGAATGGCATTGCGACTTTGGTTACTAGGGATCGGGATTAAATGTTAATGCGTTGTGGTTCGAATGGAGACCGTGGTGTGTTTTTACGCTGGGTGAAGGAAATGGAAATTTATGTGTTGACATTCTGTGCACGGATCGAGAAGGATGTATGCATCGTGAATGGGTAGGTAGTAGGCGTTGGGGAAGTGTGTACTTGTACTTACCTAATGTATGCTTGCTTGCATGGTTGATGGGAGCAGCGTAGTAAAGTAGAGCACGGGCTCATTTCACATGCTAAAGTAAGTACCAACGTGCGACACTCAAACAAGGGTCATATATACCCACCCGTCCAGATGTTTTTTTGTACACGAAGCATTCGACTCACGGCATATCGACGTCGAAAATTGGAAACAGACACCAAAAAGTAAAATTCAATACCATCAACGAGTCAAAGCCAACAGCCCCTCAACCCACCTCTTCGCATCCACCCCAACACCCTCAACAACCCCCTTCGCACCTTCAGCACCACCACTCACCGCACCCGTCCCTGCACTACTACCACTCCCCTCCCGCCTCTGCTCTCTAAGCAACCACCTCCCCGGCCCCGAACTCAACGCTCTAGACCCCGCACCCACAAAACCCGGTTTATAATCCGCTGCTTTACGCACCAAAAAGGCTTCTTTATGCACTGCACCGGCCGTCAAATCGAGTTTATCTTCCCTTTCATGGTGGTCTTGCTTATCGATACTGCTGCTATCATTATCGTTTCCTTTGTTTGAGGGTGACGATTTCATGGTGTCGGGGACTTTCATCCAGAGGACCCACCAGCCGCGGGCGGTCTTTAGAGTGTGTTCGATTTCGCCGGAACTGCGGGTTGCGGCGTGGGTGTGCAGGACTTGGGTGTGTGCGTTTAGGGCTTCTATGCGGGACCAGGATGATTTTATGAGGGTGTTGTGGGTGTTGTTGTTGGGAGTAGTACCAGCGGTTGACGAGGTGTTGCCGATGGGGATGCCGAGGGTGTACCAGGATCCCGATACTGATAATGATGAGGATGGGTTGGATGTTAGGCCTTCGGCGGCGAGGGAGCCGGGGACGGGGATGTTGGGTATTGAGGTGCGGACGGTCATTTTTACTGGGTCGTATGTCAGGTCGTAGATTGGATTTGTTGTTTGTGATAAGGTTGAGGAGTTGGATGTGCTGCTTCGTTCTCCTATTGCTTCTGCAATTCGTGCTGCTACATGACTGACGTCTGTGCTTCGGAGAAGTGGTTTCTGTAATGGTCCAAGCTGATTGTGGATGCTGCGGTAGAATGCAGGCATTGTCAGGCTTGGTGTGTGTAATTCGAACATGAATACGAAGATGAATGGCTGATGGACGTATACCGCTACCTGCACCTTCTCGTGCCTGATAATTGGTGTCGAACCATCGACCGAAGCTGCTGCACTGGTTTTGGGATCTACTCTTTTTGGACCGTCGTCGTTCTTGTTGCTTTGTCGAGAACGGATGGAAGCCGAAGGAGCTTTAGTGTGGCGCTGTAGGTTTCTTGGCCTAGCGATTTCGATATTCAAAGTTCGAAGAAATAGACGATGCACACGAGAACCATGAGTATTCAACTCTTCGTTGTCCGTGTCCAGTTCTGTTCGTTCAAGGTCACCAGACAGTCCTATCAGAAATTCGCCGACGGATTGCTCAAGTTTTTGCTTGAAGGCTGGCTGCTCGTCCTCGCTGACTTCAGGCGTTGGATCGACTTCTTGCAAGCCTTCGTTTGTGATTGAGTTCTCGTTGTGGTGGGGATGGCTTGTGTTGCCATCACTGGCCTGAGGAGTTTTCGGTTGTGATTTTGATCTACCAGACTTGAAGCCTTTGGGGTTCAACGTCCAAGCTGTACCATATCCCAATGTAAGGTACTTCATCATGTTTTCAGTCCCAAATGCTGATGACTCGTCTGATGGCTTGTTAGACATGGCTTGACTCTCCGACTTTTCTTGCTGCGGACTGTGACCAGGCGATCTCGCGACAGCCTTCGCAAGAGCATCGTCTAGAGATCTTTCAACTTGAGCGACCAGAGGCGCGGGTATACCTGGCGGCGCTGCATTGTTTTCCATGGCCTGCTTGCGCAAATTCGGAGCTCGTGCCTTCGGAGATTTGAGTCTCGGGTGCGTGTCTTGATCATGAGGAGGATTGGAGGATTCGTTGGAAGATGCTCGAGATATCCTTTGACGCTTCGGTCTCTTTCGTGGCCTTGACTTGGGATTCTCTCCAACTCCGTAAGCGTCCTCACCGTACTTGAAGATCTCCTCCATCCAATGTGAGACAGTACACAGTGATCGTCTAGAAATGAGTCCTCGGCCTGAGAAAACCACTCCGTCAGATGCGACTGGCTCGTTGCCTGTTCCTAACCACGCTGCCAGGTCGGGGGTTGCATTCTGGCCTGTGGACTTCTGCTCAGTTTCGGGAGGTATACCATATCGACCAACGATGAGATCTTTCAATCCCTCAGTTCTCTCGATAAACCCCTCTAGGACCTCTCGTTCACCACTACCCCACTCCTCTTCACCCACTCCTATGCCTAGCTCACCACCACCGCTAAGCTTCGTAGAATTGTAGATGGCTGCAGCAGGATTTCCATGGAGTAGCACCTCCCAATTTCTTGCAAACTTATCCCAGAAGCGTTCAAGAAGCCCAGAGCACACCTCCTTCCCAACTCTTTCGAGCAGCTCAGCTAAAGTCGGATCGTGGTGCATTAGGAACAACGAATTGGCGCGCATAAGCTGTATCCGCAGAAGCTGAGCCGGAGACACCTCTCGGGCAGAGTACTCCCGGCCGGCCTTCACAGTGCCATCTTGAGACGACTTCGCCGTCGGTAGACGTGTTAGGTCGATCGAGGCCAATATCCACCAGTCCTTTTCGAGCTCGTGCAGAACTATACGTGATTTCTCGGTCTCAATCGTGTCGACGTTAGACCTTGTGGAGAAGTTTCTTGAACTGTCGTCAGCTCCAAGATCTCGTATTTCTAAATATTGTGTTCATACCTACTTGGCGAAGCTGACCATGCCCTGAGCAAGCCCTATCTGTCTCAACCTTTCGTTTTCTTCATCTTCTGCGCTTGGCCCACCGTCCTTCTGCTTTGCAGCTCTATCATAACGTCGACGGCCACGTCGCGAGTAGTAGAAAAGGATCTGATCTTTGAGACTATCGTCTGAATCGCTGAGAGTGGGGTTGTATATAGTGAGGAAGTCAAGCTGCGCTGGTATTACTCGCGGTTGTTCACCAGCTTGCGACATCGAACCACTCAGGGGCACAGCCTGGAGGACAAGACTACTTGAGCCTTTGTAGATCGAGACCGACCGGAACACTCGTTCCTCGAGGATTGCGACGCGACACTCGAGTATTGTAAGAGTGGAATCGTGGAGTCGATCATAAGATCTACCGATGATGCAACAGATGAATACAAGTACTTTTGTCACGAAGCAAGTATACTCGAGATGGCACTCCTATCTGCTGACAGAATTGTATGCTATGAAAAGCTTCCTCGGGCAGAAGTAAAACAGGCTTTGTAACGGTCCTCTGTAAAGTACGCTGGCCTATCAAAGCGTTCACTCTCATGCACATCTGGTGAGTTTATAAAGTCGGCTAGCGAGATGCGCAGAAATCCTGGTTCGGCTGAACCTACAAAAGATCCATCACGATCTGTGGCCGATTTATGGTACGGGCGCAGCTTGCACTTTGATCATCAAGATTCGTGTCAACCCGTGTATTAATCTCTGTCAACTCGTTTGGACAATATGAACGCCTTGCATAATCTGTTTCTCGAGAATGTCGCAGGATCATCTCGGTCAAAGTAGAACGCCATTATGCTTCCCATACACCAAGCCAACGTCAAGCTCCTCCCGGTAAGGACCTTACAAGACCATCGATCCTGTCGGCCACGGAACGACCCCAAAACATGTGCTCAGACCCGTTCTTAAACATAAGCAAGCCAGACCACCGTCCTGTAGTTGAGAGATCCACATGGAAATATATGGTCAAATTGAGTGTGACTGGCTGACCTCTTTCTAGCTGTGTACTGACTCATTCTGCTCCGAAAAAGTGGTGGCTGCGGATTTCGCCTGGTAGGCACGTTTACAAAATCCTGCATTTCTTGCTCTTCTTTCCTCCTCTAGTGAGGAGCGCAGCACGAGTGGCAGATTCAAAGACTTCGCGAACACCATTGTTGGTCTTGGCTGAGCACTCGAGGTACTTGTAGGCACCAATCTTCTTTCGGACTTCCTCGCCCTGTCTCTCCATTAGTATTAAATAGTATATAAATATGATGGTTCTTTCCGCACCTGTTCCGGAGTAACTGGTTTCTGCGATGTCTTTGCAAGCTCTTCAATCGTCTTAGGATCGTGTCGCAGATCGCTTTTGCAGCCGACGAGGATAATAGGAAGCCCTTGGCAGAAGTGAAGAACCTCAGAAATCCACTATCGACGGATGTTAGTGATTTACAAACTTCATTTGATGATGGATATATATCCATACCTTCTCTTGAACGTTGTCGAGCGAGTCGGGAGAGTCGACGGCGAAGCAGATGAGAATGACATGCGAGTCGGGGTAGGACAAGGGCCTCAGACGATCGTAATCTTCCTGGCCAGCCGTATCCCATAAAGCTAGTTCGACATGTTTTCCATCAACCTCGACATCGGCGACGTAGTTCTCGAAGACTGTCGGTACGTAGACCTAAGAATATAGTGTCAGACTGAGTATTGAATTTCTCGTATCGCTTATCGCCTTAAAAAATCGGCAGGTGGCTATGCTAGATATCGCTGGTCTGTTGTGCAAGCTCAGATAAGGAGCATACCTCTGGGAATGTACCCTTAGAGAAGACACTGAAACGCTGTCTGTCAGCTGGTGTCGACCGCAACGTGAAGAGAGGATTGTAGACTCACATCAACAAACAAGTCTTACCGCAGGCACCATCACCAACGATGACAAGTTTGCGTCTGATTTCCGCCATCTCGGTCGAATTATGCAAGTCGGGTTTAATTGATGAAAGGAAGCCTTCTTAACTGATTGCAATAGAGGATCACGGTTGTTGTGAGGAAGAGGTGGTGGTGAGATCAAAGGTCAAAAGATGATAGGATGAAGAGGTGTGGTTGATGTTGGGTCGGGGAACGAAGGCTTAGTGCGAGAGCCACTTCGGCCTGAAATGGCTCCAGACCTGAGAGGCTTTCGCAGGCTTAAAGTGCTACAGAAAGAACAGGCCAGGCGGCTGTGTCACTCACTATCTAGCCACAAACCAGCTCAACGCTGCGATCTGACTGCGGACAAAGAGCACGTACAATGCCTACAGCCAGCCCTCACCAAACACTAAGGCAATGATCTATCCTTCTACGAACTTTGCTTGATTGCACCGATGCGCAATGGTAAGAATTATTGGCACAAGAGCAATCAAAAAGTACAAACACTGTTGGCCGGATGTGCAGACCCTGTGCCAGATATGGTACAGGTCACGCACCTGAAGGGGGAAGGGAAAGGCACCTTTGAGGAGCCTGAAATCTAGCTCTTCTGGGGCTTCACAACAGCTGTCACGTCAGACCTTTGCTCTCCAACGGAGAACTCAGGTATCGATACAGTGATAAGCGGCAAACCTTGCCACCTGCATTGTTGAATACTAATTCCTGGTTTCGGTGTATGCAGATGGAGACGCCCAGGTTTGACGATTTTCGACAACTACTTTTCGTTTTCATGCTGCTCGCGTGTCTTACCAGTTACAAGCCTATCAGTCGCCGGCTGGGAATATGGAGGTCAAGTCATGCTCCGTTTATCTGCCTAGATAAAGATTGCGCTACCACTCAGACCGAAACTTTGCTGTATGCCAAGAGTGAGTACTGTACTCTGGTCTCCCCAGCAGCCGCCTCGTACGGAGTGAGGTTATCCACCGCTAAGCAAAACCCGGGTTTTTTGCCTTTTCCCAGTTTGTACCTCGCATGAAAGCTGAAATCGGTCAGAAGCGGTAAGACAAATAAGGTCTAGGCAATGCGGCACGAGACGGAAGGTTTGCAAACGTGCAGTGTCCCATAGCTTTGAATCATATCGTACTTGGTACAATACTCCCATAGAGACTTGTTATTCGGTCGGACAATTGATCGCTATGTCTGACCGCCGAGGGATTGAACACACGTATGGGATAATTCTTAAAAGATGTCGTTCCCAAGCTGGAATCAAAGAATACAAGACACGAAGGAAATACAGTACCACCACATCAACTTGTCTTGGCAGTATCTGCATAATCAAGGTCCAAACTTGACGAAGACAGCCGCTATAACTTTGACTTCGAATCCTGTTCTCTGTTCCTCTGCGCAGTCTTCAACAAGGCATACATAGTCTGCAATCGAGGCATATCAAACCCTTTTTCACGGGCCAACCTGATCGGATTTCCCAGAATGACTTCCAATTCCATCTTCTTGCCTTCAGCCCAATCAAGCTGCATGCTGGGTTTGCTTCCGCTAGGGTTCTTCTTTGTGCTCCTGAGAATTTGCTCAGCAGTCGCAAAATCTTTGGGGAAGGGTTTGCCTGTAATCTTGGGAGCAACATCGAAGATTTCATCCATCACACCCTTTAGATGCTCATACATATCAGGATCATGGGACATGGATGCATTGTCGCTTCCACCAGAAAGTACCGATGATGGATTCATGGCAGCGTTGATGGCAATTTTGTGCCACCTCAACAACTGCATCTTTTCGGCCGAATAAGCAGAGGCATCTTTGATACCACCATCAACGAGATATTGATTGAAAAGTTCATTGCGCTTGGTGGCTTCGGGGCTGTTTGTAGGGTATGGCCCAGAATTAATGCGTGTCCAGCGATTGTGCTTGATGTGACCATGACTGGGCTGCGCAGCGGAACAAATAGTCACCGCGCTTAGGACGACTGCGTCTGGAAACCTCTTCGCATATGGCGCCTCAACTCCAAGACCATTTTGTATCAGCACGATTGCTGTTCCCTTACTTATGAGGCCTTGTAGCAGTTCCGAATCGTCGCTGACGTCTGGCAAGGCTTTGGTGCTAACGATAACATAATCCCATGTCACGCCAGCTTTCTGAGCTTCTGCAGGCTTTGGAAAGGTCCTAGTTGGGGTCCATTTGTAGTCGCCATATTGAGATGATGCCACAGAGAAGCCATTCGACTTGACGGCATTGTAATTCGACCGACATATCACTGAAACGTTGACAGCTTTGTTCAATGCCAGGCGGGAGCCGTAGAAAGCTCCGATGGCACCGGCGCCAAAGATAAGAATTTCAGTTGACATGTTTCTCTCAGCTTTGCGAAATTGAATAGCTGCTCTGGAATGTGTTGTGATGAATCAACCACAGAACAATTCAGCGTTGATAAGCAGACCAACCTCGGCAAAACCACAAGCTGACCAGGTAGATCTAGTATTACCTGTTGATAAAAGCCTCGAGTGGAATTTGTCGTTGTAATGTACTGAAATCCCGTTGTACTATGAAGTACTGGAATGAGTGTTGCTGCTATCACCTTCTCTTCTCAAATGATGCTTCTAGCATGGGCAAAAAGCTATGAGTATTGCGCCATCTTGGAGACCATGATGAAGCAAATCCGCTGAGTGGTTCTGTGACTACCGGCCATTTGCTCATTGTCGCATCTGCTACGATGCCAACCCAGCAGAAACCGGTTATTAGGCCGGCCGGAACAGAAAATGTGGCCGGTTCGGTTTGACAATCTGCTAAGCTCATAGATTGTTCCACGACCGTTACAGTAAGTTCATTCAAGTTCACGCATTGTTGTGCCTCACCGAAGTACCATTCATCTTCCCGTCAGGACGTTATACATCAGAAACCAGCGAATCTATACTGATCGCAACAGTGGTTATGGACAATCTTGAAGGTATCATCTGCCAGTCGATTCTATATCAACATTGACCGTCTTTATTCGAATCAGTCTATAACGGTGTCAACTTCTGCTTGGACAAGCCTTCAAGTACCGTACTTGATCTTGCAAACACTTGTGGGTTTGAGGAGGCAGCATCGTGCTCTGAAAATCCTACGTTCTGAGCAGTGATTGTGTTCAACCTACAGTACTGTAAATGTGTTGCTTCCCATCTAGTAAACCCCTGCTCGCTTTGCACCTATCATCACAATTACGGCACTAACGTGGACAATTATCGATGTTCTTGCGCAAATGAGGTCAACATCTCGCAGCACGTTTATGTGGGTATTCAGGAGCCTCGTGAGCTCAACGTGACACCCAGTCCAGCTCGGGCCCGGACACTCAGATGCCCAGCGTCCTATTGGCTGCAATGGGAGAGCATGATCTTACAACTAACCTCTTCATCCTTGTGATCATCCTCTGACCCAGATCGCCTAACAAACTAGGAAGGAGGCGGCTCGATCCATTCGTTAGTGTCTTGAAGCGAAGACCACGATTGCATTAACATGCACATACCTCCCTAACCCAAACCTTCATCTGACCACGAGGTTTATATAAGAACATTAGAATAGGTTGTCAATTCAGAATGTCTGGACCCAGCAGTTGCTCTCTCTACTCAGCTTTGCCAGCGGAGCGTACTTGGGCCATCGACAATGTTATCCTGTTACCTTCTTATCTCGATATTATCGCTGATACTGGCATGGGCTACAGCACTGCTCCACTCAACACCACAGGATGCTTTGGCTATTCCACAATACGTTCTTGATTACGGTGACTATTGCCTCGACTCGACATGAGTTAAATCACTGACAGAGACAGCACCACTTGTATGGCTGGACCCAGAGGAATACTTCTTGCCCTCGGACATTGCAGCCCACTTAGCAAACACCCATCCAACACTGAATGGCACCAACATAACCGGCACACCATACCCTCTCACGCTAGATAACCTCGATCAACTCAACAATTCCGGCGGCACCAACATATATCTAGCAGGCAACGACGACTGGACCAGTCTCCCAGTATGGACTCGCGGTGTTCGACCAGACAATAGCAGCGGCAAGACCGACGGCGCCATCAGCTGCACCGTCATAACACACAACCACAACGACACCCTAGACGCGTTCTACTTCTATTTCTACGCCTACAACCAAGGCGACGAAGTCCTCTCCAACGAACTCGGCGACCACCTCGGCGACTGGGAACACACCATGGTCCGCTTCAACACGACATCCGGCACCCCATCACAAATCTGGCTCTCCGCCCACGAAAACGGCGAAGCATTCACGTACAACGCCACTGAGAAGCAAGGCCTCCGGCCCGTCGTCTACGCCGCTAACGGTTCCCACGCGAACTACGCTACAGCTGGAAGCCACGACCACACGATTCCGGATATGCCGTTGGAGTATGGGCTACTGGAAGAGCACACGGGCCAAGGGACCCTGTGGGACCCGATACAGAGCGCTTACTTCTATTCCGTGACGTTCCCTGACGGCAACGGGGCGGATAATTCTTCGGACCCTACGTTTGCTGCTTATAATGGCTCGTCAGCGTCCACGAATTGGTTGTATTTTAGTGGTCACTTTGGCGATGATCAGCTGTCTGATAGTGATCCGAGACAGAAGACTTTTTTCGGTGTCAAGAAGGTGAGACTCTCATAGTTACTGTACAGCATCATGTTGTTCCGTGTGCGTGTGTGTGTACGAAGATGCTAATGCACTGACCTTTTATAGTTTGTGAGCGGGCCGACTGGACCACGAGATAAACAGATCAATCGGTCGAAGGTGTGCCCCGTTAATGGTATCCTTTGTGTTGTTCAGGATTCGCTTGTGAATGGGTCGCGGGTGCTTCTATCTCAGTCTAAATAGCTAAGGTTACGATTCACATGTCTGTAGGTATGTGTGGAGCTCTGAGTACCATATAAAGCCCGAGGCATGAATGCGATTGAGCACCCTGTATCATCTGTCTTATGTACGAGCAAGCTGTTGAATGCATCTGCGTGGACATTGCTGTTATTTGTGCATCACTACGCTAAGCTCAGTAAGCTCCCATGACACAAAATGCTCGAACGTGTTCAGCTTGTGCTCGGTTGTGACCATTTGCACTCTGAGGAGCACCAACCTCATTTTCTAAGTACCGCCTGGGTTGCCCGCGTTATCCTTCGATTCCATAGCTTTCTTCGCGCCAGCCAACAGAGCAGCAGCATACATGACAGCCGTGATCGGCCCGTCCTCCTTCGTATGACCATCACCATACGAAGTCACCACTCCAACATCCTCCCAAGCTTGAACAATATGCTCAGCCAGCGCCGCAGTCTTCGAGTGCTCTGGTGATCCGCAGCTGTGACAACACAAGCCGAGCGCGGCGCCGAATTCGCGGTATGCAACTCTCTGAGCCATGGGTCTGTCGAAGTAGCTTCGTCGACGGGATTCGTGGAGTGCGTTGATAGTCTTGGAGCTGAGGGTGTGTGCCCAGCCTTCTTGGTCGTGGAGGTGGGATGTGAGCCAGAGGAGCATGCCGAGGTCGAGGGGGTCGTCGGTAGGTTGGCGCTCGCAGGCACGGTCTAGCATGGTTTTGAGGATTGAGATCTCGTGTTGGAGGACTGTTTCGTCTTTCGCTGTATCTTGGAGGAGGCGGTAGGTGACGTAGCCGTCGATTGGGTCGATGCTGCCTTCGGGTGATACTTGTGGCGTGTTGAGATTGATGTTCATCTTCCAGTGGAGTTGTGGTTGTCCGTCGTCTCCGTTGTGTTTGAACTTCTGTAAAGCTAGTTGAGCGAGCTCGATTGCTTGGTTGTTGTACCATGGTTCTCCTGTGGTGACTGTCACTCGACTGAGGGTTGACATCCATCTTGTTAGGTAGTGGAAGTATTGTCCGTCTCCTTGTCCACTTTCGTCGTCTTCAGGAAGGAGCTTGCCGATTCGGAGACCACCTTGGAGTGGATGGTCGTCTGTGGCACCTGGCAGGCGAGCCTGGAGGTCTCTGGTGTAACCTAGAGTGTTGTGAACAGCCAGGATTAGCCTTCTGGCGAGAGTGATGTATCTGGAGTCTGTGGTGATCATATAGAGAGTCAAAAAGCTGTCGGCGGCGAACGCATCTGTCCATAGATATCGGCCTGTCAATACTGTTAGCTGATGCTGCCTTCGTCTTGCTCTTGTTTGAGCGCGCCGCTTGAATTACCGTTGTGACAGCCAAATAGTTTAGGTGGAGTCCATGCTTTGATCTCATCGGTTGAGAGATCTGTTAAAATGCCATATATGGACTGGAGAGCGTTTAGAGATCGGGAAAGCAGGGATGATGTATGGTAGGAATCCATGATGAGACTGATTGAAGATTGGAAATGGAAAAGTAGGATATAGGGAGGGTTTTGCTTAATTGATGACCATGTTTGTGTACTGTGTTCACAACACAGCACCTGCCATTGTGAATCACACAGAGGAGGGGTTGTTAAAACCAACTATTTGATGACACAGTGAGCTCTCAGTGTACACTGAACCCGCGGCCTACTATCATGTTTCACAATTTTGCCCATATTGTGAAATTGGGCAGGTCATCACGAGAGCTGCTAGTTGACACTATCCTGCCGTTTGCTCTGCTATTTAGAAGTCGTGTTACAATCAGAGAAAGCAGATTCAATTCATTGGTACGACCAACAGAAACTCTTTGGACATATCCGTTGAGGTTGGATTTTTCGTGGCTTCCACGCCGGCAGGTCTAAGTACGGTAGCATAACAGACATTGAAGCATGCTTGAAGAATGAAAGAGCAATTCAGGAGTGAAGAAGCATGATTACCTTAGCAAAGTATCAATGCTTCACCTAAAGACGGGCAGCCGTTTACCGATCGCGAATCACTGTTTCATTTCCCCTTTTGACAACCCTCCTGGATTCGATGCTTGATTTTATACTGTATTTACCGCTTGATCAAAATATGATTATCATGGAGGCATGGTGTACACAGATTTGCTATTCATTAGATAAGGTAAGGTTGAATATCGAGTCGACGTCGTCTGGCGATGTGGATCGGTGGCTGACTTAAGTTTACAATCTAACCCTTCTTCAGATAAGCTCCCTTCCCGCCTGGAAACGAAGCAGTCGCGGGCCAGATTGTGGGACCTGGTTCATCATTTGTTCATTGCATATCGGAAGTTAACCAGTGCTTCCCTCGTAATTGTACACAGTGTCTTACCTTGAGTCTTGAGTACTTTCGACATCGCTTGCACATCGATATCCCTTGAGCCGGCTACCATATCCTTTGTAGCACTCTCCGAGAATCAACTCTGTCTGCCCGGGTCAAGATTTCATGTCAGAGCCCAAAGATGCGGCAGATAACTCAACGGCGCAGGTCGAAGTTGCGGCTATAAAACAACAAGAGATGGAGCGTTCGCATACCACGGGAAATAACGATGTATTCATATCAGGAGAAGTTGGTTCTCAAACTTTGGATGCCCAGTCGCAGATTGATATCGACCATGCAACAAAGGACTTAGCCAACACCCGTCTACAAGATGGATCTAGGACACCCCCTAGCGAAATCAAGGAGCTTCCTGCCTCACCTCCTCCGCCCGAGCCTCCAGCGGAGTCTGAGAAGCCCTACCTGGACCCTACACCGAGGACACCTGCGATCTCGCGACGACCGTCGACGCAGGATACAGGACTTGAGTACGACGAAGGAGATGGGCTTGCACGAGAACAGCCATCTAGAAGGTCAACCGAGAAGGCAGTAGCAGATGAAAACGATTCCACAGCTGAAATACAGTCCATCATGGATCAGTTTACAGATGAGGCAGCTGCACCCACACGGGAAGAGATAATGTCTCCTCGCAAAGAGATTTCTGATCCTATGCAGGCTGCAGCCAGTGATTTCTCCCCTCGCCGATCCAGTCTCGAGCCTCTGAGGTCTCGGGATATGGATGCCATCGCTTCTTCACCTGTAGTGACCACATCCGAAAAATTTGATCGATTTCCTGCTTCCCCTCCACCTGTTCCGCCAAAACCCGATCTTTCCTCGTTCAAAAATGCTACAGCCTCCTTGCGAAATGCATCTACAAGTTCGTTACACTCCCAGTTACCTACTCCTGAGCCTGAGCCAGAGCTCCCGTTCGACTTTCATCGTTTTCTTGAACAGCTTCGGCACAAGTCGGCCGATCCTGTAGCAAGGTTCTTGAGGTCATTTCTCTCAGAATTTGGAAAGAAGCAATGGATGGTGCATGAACAAGTCAAACTCATCAGTGATTTCTTGGCTTTCATCACCAACAAGATGGCTCATTGTGACGTATGGCGAGAAGTCTCGGATAACGAGTTTGACAATGCCAAAGAAGGCATGGAGAAACTAGTCATGAATCGGCTCTACAGTCAAACGTTCTCACCTGCGATACCGCCACTACCAAATGCACCACGCAGTCGAGGAAAAAGAAAGGAGCTCGAGAAGGTTCTTGGCCCAGGGAGACGAGGCCAGCATCAAGAGGACGTTGAGAGGGATGATGTTCTAGCACAAAAGGTTCGTATATACAGCTGGATCCGGGAGGAGCATCTCGACATCCCGCCTGTCGGCCCGAACGGCGAACGGTTTTTGAGACTCGCTCAGCAGGAGATACTCAAGATTAAGGGATATCGTGCTCCACGAGACAAAATCATCTGCATCCTAAACTGCTGCAAAGTCATCTTTGGATTACTCAAAAATGCACAGTCTTCGGATACGTCAGCAGATTCTTTCGTCCCTTTGCTCATCTATGTTGTTCTCCAAGCAAATCCCGAGCATCTTGTGTCAAACGTTCAGTACATTCTTCGATTCCGAAATCAAGACAAGCTTGCTGGTGAAGCTGGGTATTACCTCTCGTCGTTGTCCGGAGCTATACAATTCATCGAAAGTCTTGATAGAACCTCTCTGACTGTTAGTGACGAAGATTTTGAGAAGAACGTCGAGCAGGCAGTGTCTGCAATCGCGGCGCAAAACCGAGAAGCTGAAGTAAGCTCGCCTTCACGAAATCTTTCAGAGAAGCCTACTTTCGGAGATGAAGAAGCCACGCCTCGTACCTCTGTAGATATGGCTCCAACAACTCCGAAAAGAAGCAACTCGAGGGTAGGAGCATCACAGAGTGGAGCAGATGGCAGTTCCGACGATGCGGTAGGTGGCCTCCTAAGAACAATACAAAGGCCACTCTCTACTATAGGGAGGATGTTCTCAGATCAAGACACAATTACCCAGCAAGACCGTAATTCCAACCCCGCTCCCGCACGAAAACTGAGCTCGACAATCCTTCAGCTACCGGGCACGAAGTCGCAGGGCACTGCTCATGCAGGTCAGGTGGAAAAGCAACACGTGCAAAGTATTGATGCTGAAGAAGCTGCTGCGAGACAAGCTAGTGCTGAGGCAGCAGAAGCACGCCGCATTCAGCGAGCAGAGCACCGCACGGTTGTTGAGACCTTGCAGGGCATGTTCCCAAACTTGGATCGTGAGGTTATTGACGACGTCGTAAGGCAGAAGCAAGGACGAGTCGGGTTGGCAGTTGATGCTTGTTTGGCATTGACTGCAGGTGGTTGACGACCTTCGTAAGCTATATCATTCGCCATCCTTCTGCTGAAATTGTCAGACAGTGTCAGCAGCACAAAAGCGTCGCAAGATCATCATCTCCTGCTCTTGGCCTAACTGCTTGGAATGCCGTTAAGCCCTTGTAGGCAGCAAACATGTGCCGGATGCGCCATACAGCCATTGTAAATGTGTTCTTGAGCTCCAACTCTCTGAGTCCGACGCTTCGATATTCACGCCGGGAAATATATTGGTCAGTGGAAATTCGCCTGAGTCAGCCTCCGACCCCGTGCCCTTATTTGGTAATCCGACTATAGCGTGGAGCGGGTGATTCACGGACGCAAAGAGTACAGGAAGAGCCACAACGAGCTCGGGAACGTCACATCATTCGTACTCAAGTTGGAGTAAATGTATTGCTCTGCATCATCTGACCTGGATGGTGGTCTTATTCGACAGTGTTGTAGGAACAGAAGAATTCAAAGTGACCTGCTAGCGTTATTTGGTACCTAGGTAAGTTTCACCGGAACTGCCCGCTCCCTTGCCTCGGACCTACGACCCCTGTCAGCTTTTCTCCAAATTGAACCAAACTTGGGGCCCCGCAGTCGTCTTTGACCGCCAGGTGATATGGGCTTCACTTTGCAGCACGGCCAATGTTATATACGATACGTGGAATATAGTCCTTGTTTTAGACCATCAGCTCCGAGACGGCAGGTTGGAGTAGGAACAGGCCGGTACAGCAACATAAAATTCAGCAATACCCAGTGTTTCTTTCGACTAATCTTGCTTCTGTTAAGTTAATAGAATACAATAGGCAAAATGGGTAGACCCATTCCTAATCTATTCAATTTCTGGGTCGTCGCATATGTCGCTACAGGCTCAACAGCATGCTCCTACGGCCTTGCTATCATTGGGAGTACTGCTGGTCAGCCATCCTTTTTCAAATCTCTCGGCCTCGAAGCTACACCAGGAAATCCAGGCTATGATCGGACTGCTTCTCTACTGGGTGCCTTCAATGGTGTCAATTCTGCTGGTGCACTTCTCGGAGCTCTCAGCAATGCCTACCTTGCCAACAAATTTTCCCGAAAGTACACCATTCAGATCGGTGCCAGCATCCTCATCATCGGTGCTGCACTCTGTGCGGGCTCCGTCAATGTCGCCATGTTTATGGTTGCTCGTATCATTGCTGGATATGGAATTGGCATCTTGACTTCAGTCAGTGAGGGTTGTGCATAGTCACGGTCAATATAGCTAATAGAGTTCCCAGGTCATCCCTATGTATCAAGCAGAGGTTTCAACTCCAGAGACTCGAGGAGCTCTGGTGTGTGTTACGGGGATAAGTGAGTTTTTATAGAGCACTTAGCCTAGCAGACACTGATTTAAGTTGACAGTGTTCGCCATCGGCTACATGTTATCGTCATGGATTGGTTACGGAGTTTACTTCATCTCCGCCAGTGGCAGCTCATCTAGCTTTCCCTGGCGCTTCCCCCTGGCCTTTCAAGCTGCGCCCTGCATACTCCTATTAATTGGATCCAAGCTTCTCCCCTTCTCACCCCGCTGGCTCATGCAACAAGGCAGGTACGACGAAGCTCACAGTGTCTTACGACGACTGCATGCAAGAAAGAATGAAGAGCATCACGAGCAGGTTGAGAAGGAGTTCTACCAACTTCGACGTCAACTCGAGCTCGACCGAGAAATCAAAGCCAACATTTCTGCATTCGAAGTACTCAAGACAGCGCCCAACCGCCGAAGGTTCCTCGTCGGCGGCATCATGATGTTCTTCAATATGTTTACCGGTGTGCTTCTGATCGCCAATTACGCAGTCATTATCTTCACAAATTTAGGGTTGAGTGGGTCCACACCCTTATTACTACTCGCTCTATGGACCAGTATATCCCTATTCGGTAATATCTTCACCGCGCTGTTCATCGACAAATGGGGTCGACGTGGTTTCATGCTAACCGGAATCGCTGGCATCCTAGTAGCTTTGGTCTGCGAGTGCGCACTGCAGGCAGAATACACTGGGACCACCAATAAGGCGGGTCAACGTGCCGCAGTGTTCTTTGTCTACTTCTTCATCGTCTTCTGTAAGTCTTCTAATTCAATTGCCTGAACATGGCTCTCAAGTACGTACTAACGACATAAAACAAGGGTCGTCCTGCATGGACGCCAGCCAATTCCTGTACCTCTCCGAGATCTGGCCCACCGCAATCCGCAGCCAGGGCGTCGCATCAGGCATGATCTTCTGGTATTCTGCTCGTCAGTAACCCCCCCATCCATCCCACCACATCACAAACTAAGTGTTAATAGAAATCATCATCCTCGTAGCAGGCCCCATAGCCCTAACAAATATCGGATGGAAATTCCTATTGGTGTTGATCATACCCACAGCGATCTACTGGTTCCTGGTCTACTTCCTGTTCCCAGAGACACGACAGCGATCACTGGAGGATATCAATGAGGCTTTTGGGGAGAAGGTTGCTGTTCATTACCATGGGGCGACGGAGGATGAGGAGAGGGAGTATTTGAAGGTCATTGGGGGTGAGAGTGGGGGTGGGGAGATAAGTGTGGTTGGTGAGAAGGGTGTTGGGGTGTAGATAGCAGATAGAATGTTATAAGTACTTGTTGTAGGTATGCTGTTGGGGGGCCAAACACGTGCTCTTTCTTGGGCATTCTGATAATCTACGTACGTACTTAACCACTGGACCAACGGCATCTTTGAATCATAGCTACGTAAGTACTAATTGCTTGTCTTAATCTCCAAGCGGAATCTGATCAACAAGCACATCCACATCAATATTCCCGGACATTCCGTCCCCATGCCCACGCTCATCTTCACCCTCCCACTTCTTATCCTGAACGCGCTCCAAAGCAACCCTAAACCCCGTCAATGCAACCTTCTTCACCCTTCCCATCCCTTGTTCGTCCTGATCACTATCGTCGTCCATCCAAAAAACAAGCTCATTAACCGGCTTCCCGCCATACATGAAGAAATCCCAATCTGCTATGCAGAAATTATCCCACACCCTACCTCCATTATTCTCAACGTTGCCATCGTCAACGGTCCGTGGTATAACCCTCCACCGCTCCCCTTTTTGATGTTCTTCATCGATGAATAGCATCGTTGGCACGACGTGTAGGATTAATGATGATGACGGTGCTGAGTGTGGGTATAGGGATTGTATGCCGCGTAGGGTGTTGATGTTGTTTGTTGTCCATTGTGTTATGTAGAGACCGTTTTCGGGGGTGTGGGAGAGGGTGAGTGTTGAATTTGTGGATTTAGATTTGGATGTAGATGTGTGAGAGTAAGAGCCGGCGTATTTTGATAATAGTTCTGATGCAGCGGCGTGTTCGGCGAAGGGTATGAGGTGCTGGAGTACTTTTTCGCGGATCTCGGACATGAGGTTTCCGTTACCTGCTACCAGGATTGTGATTCCTAAACCGTAGGCCGGGAGGATGATGACGTTACTTGTGTAGCCTGGTAGACCGCCTCCTTTGGTTACTAGAGTCAGTGGTCTAGTTGTGCGGAGCGATGGGATGATTTGGTTTGTTTGTTTGTTGTGGATTTCCCAGGGCATGCCGTAGAAGGAGTTTGTGGAGCCGGAGAAGGAGGTTGGGTTCAGCCAGTTTATGCCTGGTGATTGTGCGTTGTAGGTTGTTAGAACGTGGCGGAGGAAGCGGGACATGTCGGATGTTGAGGAGTAGAGGCCGCCTGTTGGGTTTTGGATGCCCATTTCGAAGGGCCAGTAGTATTCTTCGTCTGCTGGGATGGCGGCGTGGGTGTCTGGCGGTGTGCTGAAGGAGGTTCCTTCCATGTTGAGTTCGTGCAGGATGTTGGTGGTGATGTAGGTTTCGTAGGTTGTGCCGGAGACGTTGGATATGACTAGACCTAGGAGGTCGTAGTTTATGTTTGAGTACGAGGATTTTTGGTTAGGTGCGAAGACTGGTTCGAGGGTTTTGACGTATGTGAGCAGGTCGGTGGCATTGCAGGCACGGGTGAAGTTTACTAGACTGTCGCATCTTGGGCCGTGGTGTTTCGTTAGGTGTGGAAGGCCAAGCTGGGCGACTATATCTGGGGATGTGACCAGGTCATCTTGTGCTATGTCGCGGGGTATACCGGCCATTTGGCTTGCGAGAGCTCGAATAGTTATGTCTTTCCAAGGAAGACTACCACTTTGCGGCCCATTGAGATCTTCGATGTAGTTCAGTACTGGAGCGTCGAGATCCAATTTTCCAGCCTTATGTAGCTGTAATAGGGCAAGTACGGTGAAGGGCTTTGTCATACTTGCTATCCGGTAGTTGGTGACATTGTTGATCTTGTCCGCTCCTCGATGAACAGAGCTTCGAATCTTGGCTGTATGGTGTACTTCGAAGAGAGAGCGTGTTTCGGAGGTGACTTCAACAGAGAAGGAAGTCTTGTTATTCTTATCATGCTGGCTCAATGATTTGATCGCCTCGTATATCCTTGTGCTAGTCAAATCCAGTTGAGAAGCATGATGTTCATAGTCCGGAATTTGGAAAGCTGGAGATGGTGCATCACATGTTGAGTGTACCGATGGGAAGATAAATAATGCTACAGCGAATATGCTGAGCAAGGTATTGGTTATGGTCATAGCCATGGCATCGAGTGTCAGATTGCGAGGTCAGGAAAGCTCTTCGTCTTTGGCTAAATTAATCACATTTAAGGTCAAGACTTCTGGTTCATGAGAAGAGGGTTCATCATGAGCAAAGGAACAAATTCACTCCTCGTCAAGCCACTGGGAGCTTTGATGTCTGCCTACCGAAGCAGATCGTTCACACAGTTATAATGCTTCACGACCAATCAAAGCTGGTCAACAGTACGATCGTCCCGATTATTAACCGACGACAGATATCTCCTTCAGCCACCCTACTCGGACTGATGTACTCAATTTGACTGATACGAGTTGATCGACAAACGATTAATGCGAAGCAAGGACTCGTGAGAACTGAACCACATGGTTACATTCTTCGGGCCGTAGAACAATCTAACCACAACTCGGATAATAATCTACTCTAACCCTCTCGCCTGTAGCTACCAAACTCCAAAGTTATGCCACGTCTAGCCGATGCGCTTTGAGTAGCTGCGAGATCATGGTTGTTTTACCAGATCTATACCGGCTTCCTTCTTTGCCTCACCATACTTCTTCAATCGAATGGCCTGTACCTTGATGAAGCCACCAGTCTCAGATGGTTCGAACGAACCGATCTCATCCATAGAGCTCTCACTCATATCGTATAGCTTGCTTGTTTGAGAGCTTCGGCCAATGACGAAGCAGTTGCCCTTGTACAATCGAAGCTTGACTTGACCGTTGACAGTCTTTTGTGATTCAACAATGCTAGCTTGCAAGAACTCTCGTTCTGGGGAATAGTAAAGACCATTGTACAAGATTCGGGAATAACCAATGGTAACAAATTGATCTCGTAGTGCTCGAATTTCACGATCAAGCGTCAGACCTTCCAGATCAACATGGGCGTTTCGGAGGATAGTAAGACCTGGTGTTTCATAGCAGCCTCGAGACTTTAGACCGATGAAGCGGTTCTCAACAATGTCAATACGGCCAACACCATGTTTTCGTGCCAAAGCGTTAGCAGCGAGGAAGAGCGATGTTGGATCCGTTGCGTTCTGTGACTTCGAGCTAATCTTGACCGGAAGACCCTTCTCGAACTCGATGGTGACATCCTCTGGTTCGTTAGGAGCTTGTGTGATTGGATCTGCTGTTAGCTTCCACATATCGGCTGGAGGAGCGGTGTCTGGGTCTTCAAGAATACCAGCTTCGTAGCTGCAATGGGCAAGATTTTCATCCATGGACCATGGCTTGGATTTAGTGGATGTGACAGGGATACCCTTCTTTGCAGCATAGTCAAGCAGGTCGTTTCGGCCCTTGAATGTCTCGTAGAATTCTGGGATTCGCCATGGAGCAATGACTTGAATAGTCGGCTGGAGAGCGTAGAAAGCGAGCTCGAAGCGGACTTGGTCGTTGCCCTTTCCTGTACAACCATGAGATATAAACTGGCATCCCTCCTTTTGAGCGACGGCAACCTGAGCGCGGGCGATCACCGGTCGAGCGAGAGAGGTACCGAGCAGATAGACGTTCTCGTACAACGCATTGCACTGAAGAGCAGGGAAGCATAGCTCTTTCACGAACTCGTCGATCACATTCTCCACGTAGCATTTCTTTGCACCTATCTTGAGAGCCTTTTCTTTGGCTGCGTCAAAGTCCTCCTCTTGACCGATATTTGCCATGAAGCAGATCACATCATAACCTTTCTCAATGAGCCATGCCAGAATGCATGAAGTGTCAAGACCACCGGAGTAGGCCAGACACACTCGCTGTTTCTCGGCCATGGTTGGGATGCAGTGAGGTAAGTTTCGTGGGTGGTTTGGTGAAACGACAGGTAGGAAGAAGACGAATATTGTAAAGCAAGGTGACTTCAATACTAAAGGCTGGAACAATCTGATTTGTCTTGTGTAGAATATCGAGCAAGCTGACCGCGACAGCTTTATCCTATATCGGTGACTAACCCCAGATTAACATTTTTTGAAGCTAAGTTCTTATCGCCCAGCTTATCTATTGGTTCCAGATGGTTTGTTCGCGTGTTCCTGCATTCTGCAAGGGAAATATGCCTCATGGATCAGAAAATTTGAGCTTCTACTGAAACAGAAGACCGTGCATTATGTGGTTGAACTGGCTTGACTGTCAGGTCTTCATATACAAGCTCAACAAACACTCACTGCTACAAGGTCCTTAACTGACAGGATTAACAGGGGAGTCTAACCGGATCGCATGTTGACGAAGAAGGTCAGTGCCTTGACTGATGCCTCAGGGGGGAGAAATGGTCAAGAAGCTTGAACGCTCGCTCAGATGTGATTTTTAAGTGGATACAGACCAAGGCCCGCACGTCTAGCAAGCTACCATGATCCAAAGCAGCTGGTATAGCAGTCGTAGAGCAAGAAGACGCAGAGGCAGCCTATCGTGGTGTTTATGTCTCCTTCTTTTTACCTTCCAACCATGAACCGAACTCATCAAGCCTCTCACCTTCTTCATCGTCATCGTCCATGTTGACCTGCTTAGGATTCGTCTTCTTGAACCTTTCATTCCCAGTCGCAATGAATGCCTTCAGTTGTCTTTCGTCAAACCATCTACCATTCATCAACCTTACACAAGCGTCGGCAGCTGTAGCATTTGCAAATCTGATGCTAGCGACTCCGTCAGGCTCTTTGTCGAACAACTGCACATTCGTGACCTGACCGAGCTTCTCGCACTCTTCTCGAATGTCCTCCTTGATATCTAGTAGTGCAGCAGGGTCTTCTTCAAGCTCTTGCAGAGTGAACATATGCTTGAGAATGACCACTTTATCCCATCTCGAGCTCGTTTCCTGGATTGTCTGTGGATCGTCATCATCCCAATCTGCCAGTTTACTGTTCATCTTCTCCGTTTTCTTCTTGATTTTAACCACATCTTTCTTGATGTGCTTGCTCTTCTCAGGCACATCGTCGGACGGCTGCTGCTGTTTCTTGTATGAGTAGTCCGCAATCTGCACCCGCATCTTCCCGTTCGGTCCACGTTCACCAGGTCGAAAGTCTGAGTCGTCGAGCATTTGTACTGCTAGATTCAACGACTCGGGCCGAAAGTACACCACCAAAGCATCACCCTTAAATTGGCCCTGATTGTCCTCGTACATCTTGATTCGTGGTCGTCCGGAATCGATCTCTTCTGCTATCATCCCGCATCTCGAGAAGACCTGTTTGACCTCTTCTTCGTCTGCGTCAAGAGGGATCGAGGTCGCGTAAACCGCAGTATTGACCCGCTGTTTCTTCTGCTGTTGATCCGACTGTGCGACTTAGCACCTAAGATGACTGATATCTCGCTTGAATGACTTACCTCTTCCTTCACCTTCTTTCGCTTCTTGTTCTTCTGCTGCGTTCCATTCTCGGCATCCTCATCGTCATCCACGCCCTCGACCTTGTAGATCTGCTGCTGTTGCTCTAGATCGGCTTGATCTAGCTGTACGTTCGGGAGAAGAGCTTCATGTCAGAATGGTCGAATCCTTTGAGTACAGAAAGGTATAGTCTCAGCCCAGAGATCTGGAAATTGGGCCTGTAGGATGCTCAACTCACTGTTGGAACCCATCTACGTAAAGCTGTATCCCAGCTGTATTCTGTGCCTTGTTCGGACTCGAGAATGAACTTCTCGTCCACTCTAGACCATGATATTCTGTCATCGGCGTCGAATGCGGACGGCGACTGAGGGAAATCAGATGAGCCTGTAGGCATTATAGAGTCTGCCATGGCTGCAGACCTGATTGGTAGCAGAGAGACGTAACCTCGAAGATCGAAGCAATGATCAACCAAAGTGCAAATAGAATGCAGGTGAATTAAATCATCTGCAACGCAATGTAGCGTTGTGGAGCTCGACCAATCACATTCGCTTTACTTATATGTTTGTCTCGCTTCGTGCTTTCGCCGTAACTTGAAGACTATCATCACTGTAGGCATCAGTATGTCAACAAACATGCCAGCAGTTATCTGCTAAACTTAAGAACATTCACAAAGCGGTTATCATCCAACCGTCATAAGAAAATTCGTTCAAAGTGGTCGTTGACAATGCTTCACATTATTTTGGGACGATGACTTTGGTCAATTTCACTGTGCTCCAGAATAACTTGTGACCTTCTGTGTCGTCCAGCAATTCCATTTTAGGAGATTCAATAAGGTCGGGGGAACAACGCAAGTAGGAGCACGATCACTGGTGTGGTACTGAAGACTCGACAAGTACAATAACGGTGAGTCGAAGTTGAATTCCAACGAGCATTTGTGTGCAGAACTACTGTGTTGATTCAGGCCACACTGTGGACAGCCAGCAACCATACAAATTTCGACGTGCTTTTGGGTTGGACCCTGTCGACCTCTAAGTCGTGGGGAGGAAATCTACAGCACGGTAGCACGACAGATGTGATTGTCGCCAGATGAAGGCAAAGTGCTTTGAACCTTCGAAGAGCTGGAGCCATCCACTATCAGTTCTCTGCACTTGTTACAGTACAAAACTTACAATCGGGACATGGCCATTGGGTAGGTGTACAGTATGCTACCTCGACTCATTGACCAAACCTTGGTTTCTACCAACAGCCGCTATCCCAAGGTGTCCGACGAACTCTCAGCAACTGGGCTAAGGCACATGGTTTCACTGTCTTGTTAGTCTTTCATGACTCCCTCTCCGGCGTCGATAACCGCCTATATTCGAGCAGACATACAAGTACAATAGCTGCAGCCATATTCTCGACGCGGCGAGACTGAACCCAGTCCCAGGCCTCTTTAATGACACATTAACTTCCTCCCTGGTCCTTGTGATTAGCAAATTCGTGGGCTTTACACCACAGCAGTTTGAATTCCGGACATTCTACAACAAGCAGAGTTCCGAGCGGCTCGCAACAGAGTTTTGAACAATAAAGTTTGCCACAATCTCGTCCCGTACTTTCGATTCACATTTCAACTACTACTCCACCTCGACATTCCAGACCATGCTATCGGCGTCCATCGAGCAGCACAACATAGCACTGGCCCTCTTCGAAGCTTCAAGTTTTAGCTAGTCTTCAAACTACTCTACTACAGAGGGTCAGATCTCAGCAAATGACAGCGAAGCCACAAGAATTTGGTCACATAGAGAGGTTGCACCTTCGCACACACAAATGGCAGTCCTCATCCCTGTAATACGATAACTTCGTTAGGGGCTATCACGCTTGCCACGCCACTTTCTGCCTGATCAGGTACAAAATAAGTCCCGGATGCTCCCATTCGGCGCCAAAATCGGATCTCACGACACTATACCAAATCCGGAAGCGGGTGCCGATGCTAACCTCATATTGAACAGGTGATGAGCATTATATTGGATTACTGATCCTCATTTCCAGTGCATAGAACGCGAGAACGAGATCGCTTATCCCATGTTTTGAACAACAGTGAAACACAAACTGACTATCACTCGCTACAGAAGTACTCCATGCCTGCGCTCGAACGAAATAGTACCCACGACTACCTGGTCTCCCACAGTCTAGATCTACTGTATCTCCAATCTAGTTCTCAATCGGTCCCCAACCCTCAGAAAATGGCTAGGCTGAGCTGCTAGCTTACCAGATATTTGTTTAGTGATATCGAGGCGGTTATTATATCTGCTGTATATAGGTTCATATGTTGCCCTGTCCCTTGAACATACTTTCCCTATCCATTACCAGTCCAGTCCTCAATCATCTACATCCAACAATGCACTTACTTCGCACTTCTATCAGCTTTTCAGCCCTTCTTTTGGCAGCTTCAGCTGCGCACATTCCACGCGCAGATTTGGAGGCTCGCAGTGATGTCGATACATGCAAGGCAGTTTTGATTGCCCTCAAGGCATCTGCCTTCTGTTCGTCCTTTGTGCCCATCAAGGACGTCACTTCTACCGTTACCGGTACTGGCACCTCGGCGTATACAACCGTCACTGTGACTGCTGCTTGTACAAATGCAAAGCAGAAGAGGGCACTCACAACCACCACGTCAGCATCGACAACGAAGTCGATGGCCACTATTTCATCCACCACCACAAAAGCTTCGTCAACCACCTCTACGACACCAAAGATTACAACTACTCCTTCAACCACTCGTTCAACCACCGCGTCAACTACTTCATCCAGTTGTTCGATCAAGGGTCTCCCTTCTGCAATCAACTCCTTCGCATGTGCAGTTGTCACAGAAGCTTGTCTTGATTATGTCACACCTAAAACAAGCACGGTAAGTCTTGAACACCTGTTCCTCTACTCCTTATCATCTTAAGAAAACTATCGACTAACGTTGTCGCGATTTGAAAATAGGTCACCGCAACAGGATCTCCCGTAACAAAGTCTACGACTGTGACTCCCGCCTGCACTGCTACAACCACCTCGTCAACCACCAAGTCAACGACATCGTCAACTACCACGACGACAACCACAACCACTACCACGACCACTACCACCACAACTCCAACGACCACAACCACCACCACAACCAGCACCATCTGCGGCGGCAGCCCCGCCCCAACCACAACAACCTGCCCCAACGGCTCAACCTGCACATTCCAGTATGCACAAGAGTCCGTAAATTCAGCCTCCGAATGCCAAACCGAATGCGAGGATTTCAGCGCTTACGGCCAGGGCTGTGTCAACTTCCAGTATGACGCCAGTAATTGTTTTAGTGGCTCGAATTGCAATCTGATCTTCAACTGTTGCCCATAAATACATAGCGTGAGGGACTGCTGTCTTTGAGGCTGTTTGAGCGGGATATTGGGTGCTGTGTTGATGTGCGTCGGAGAGAATGCGGGTATAGGGGTTCTAAGGGTTTCTGTCTTTTGGAGGATACGGTATTCATACATAGCATAGATTGGATGAATAGATAAACGAAAGTGGTGAAAAGATTCATGTGTAGATAATAAATACGTATTCTGCTTCTGCTTCTGCTCATCAGATTTCCCACTCTCATAAAGACAAGAAATGTACCAAGTACTTTCTCAGACATGCGGGAAGCTCCCATTAATACCTAGGCAGCAGATGTAGGTACCATGCTCATGGTAGATCCACAACACAGCACTACCCCGGCTCTACAAAAGTGAACAGTACGAATGCATATGTCCCAAAAACCCAGCAGCCGCTCCAGTGTGCACTAGCTCCAGATGTGCCATGTCCACGCACTCGATTCAATCCATCATGAGTAGTCTTGGTTGCAGTACCCTCACTTTCCATGCATCGCACACGAAACAATGCGAGTAATGTGGTAATTCTGGAAGTCAGTGTGACCTCCTTGGTTAAGAAGTACGTAAGTAGGTGTGCATGCCCATAACGCCCACCTTCCTGAATTGCTGCTGTCAACTCCTCACCCCTGCTTCCTTATTGTTAGCACGTATCAGCACGCACTACCGTAGTCCTGAGTGAAGACCGTGACGCTGAGTTGCACAAGGCATAATCTTTACTCAAAGCTACATGTAGCACATTCTAATACATGCTACACTTAAGCAGAGATGAGGAGGCATATAATGTAATGTATCACCCGAGCAAAAGTGAACTGTTCTTTCGCATCGAGGGTGTGTGTGTATACTGATATGTGTAGTCGTGATCATGATGCCATATGATGCCTCATTTGCGTTGCAGTGTAATTTTGCTGCCTTGATACCGCGGCGAGTCTTGTGTGGTAGTTTTGTGGCTGGATTGGATGTGGGAGATTGATAGGTATTGTGGTTGATCTGCTCAGTGCTGGAGGAACAGCAGCGGGGTATCGGTAGATTTGCTCTTTTTCTTGTTTGTGTGGGGTTGGACCTGACCGTGTATACCTTCCCCTAGTATAAGCTATCGTAAAAAGTTGTATAGTTTGGGTCAACCTCTATATCTGATCGATCGAGCAGCAGCTGTATTATGTCTGGGCATCCATTCATGACTGCCCAGGAGAGCGCTGTTCTACCCCCTTCATCCTTCGTGTTGACCTCTATATCTGCGTGAGTAAGTAGCTGGCGCACGATCTCTACATGTCCATGTAGTGTTGCATTACAGAGTGGTGTTCGATGTTCCCGTTCATCTTTCGTATTGACCCCGATCTCTGGCCGAGTGAGCAGTAGCTGTATAGTCGCTGGATCTCCTTTCTCGATTGCCAGAGAGAGCGGTGTATGACCCCATATATCCGTCGAATCAGTAACTAATTCTGGTCGAGCGAGCAATAACTCTATAATTTCTGCACGTGTCTTTCTTCCAATTGCCGCCGAGAGTAGTGTTTGACCGTCCTCGTCCTTCATGTTGATGTCTATGTCTGGTCGAGCAAGCAACAATCTTGTAATATCTTCATCTCCTCCTTCAGTTGCGTGAGAGAGCGGCGTTTCGCCTCTGTCACTTTTCGTGTTAACTTCTATGTCTGGTCTAGTAAGTAATTGCCTTGCGATCTCTTTTTTTCCTTTCTGAACTGCCCAAGAGAGTGGCGTTTCGCCGTTGTTACTTTTCGTATTAACCTCTATATCTGGTCGAGCAAGTAACAGCCTTACGATTTCTGTATTCCCTCGTCGAGCTGCTTGAGAGAGTGGCGTTTCATCGTCCCAGTCTTTCGCATTAATCTCTGTATCTGGTCGAGCGAGCAGCTGCTGTACATCTTCTCTATTCCCTAACCTGACTGCTAGATAGAGTGGTGTTTGAGCCGATCCGTCCTTCGTATGAACCTCTATATTATCCGGTCGAGCCAAAAGTAGCTGTATAATCCCTGTGTGCTGTTTCTCAATTGCGTAGGAGAGCGCGGTCTCTCTGAAACAATCCATCGTACTGACCTCTATGTCTGGTTGCTCGAGCAGTAGACGAACGGTCTCTGTGTGTCCTGCTCCAGCCGCGAGGGCGAGTGGTGTACG
>JAKLMK010000112.1:0-79308 GCA_022813445.1 Neophaeococcomyces aloes
CCACTACACACATCACAAGATCCACATTACGACGATGATATTTCGAAAGAAGTCCTTAGAGCAGCTTCGGGATTCATTCCTAGAAATGGCGCGCCAAGAATACAAGCAGTAAATAAGTTGTTGAACGTACCTGCCGAAGGAACACCAGCAACTGCTCCAGACATCGGGCCTGAACAGATGATGACGCCCATTATTCCTATCCCTCGACATAAACCGTTTCCAATTGCCATGGTTAATCGAGAACCATTTGGACCCCCAACCACTTCTTCCGTGCACACACCTCAGAATGCAGCTTTCCAGTCAGGCCTTCGTAATGCCGAACGTTATGTTTTCATCCAAACACCAAATCTGAACGCAGCTGCACTCTTGCCAGAAATAGTTGCAGCCTGTGAGCGTGGTGTTCAAGTCAAGTATTTCTACTGTCTAGGCTACAACGATGCAGGTGAGCTACTACCGGGACAAGGAGGCCACAACGAAGGTGTAGCAAACAAACTATACAGTCAACTTCAGCCAGCGGCCCGGAAAAATCTCGATATCTACGCCTATACCGGCAAAGACCAAATCAGGCCAATTCACAACAAATTCAAGAAGCGTTCCTGCCACATAAAACTCATGATCGTGGACGACCACATCGCCATAATGGGCTCCGGCAACCAAGACACACAAACATGGTATCACAGTCAAGAAGTAAATCTCATGATCGACAGCCCTCTCGTGTGCGAAAAGATTATAGACGGAATCGCGCAAAACCAAAACACCCATATTTACGGTCAAGTGCAGAAAGAAGGCCCCAACGCTGGCTGTTGGGTAGACCCACAGACGAACAAGCAAGCTGATGGTGCAATTGGCGTGAGTGCGGGCACTTTCTCCTGGGCAAAGGGTATTGAAGGTGCGATTGCACGTGTGCAGGGCAAGGGAGGCTTCTAGTAGTTGGCCCCAAACCCCTACCTCTGGCGTACATTCGTTGGTTACACGTACGCACGCTGAGCTGTTCTTGGAGAACTATATACCCACGCAGCTTAACAGGCAAGAAAGAAGACTACAAGGAATACAAGGCCTTATATCATGGATTGAGTAGTCTTACATCACGGACTTAATAGTTAACAAACAAACTGCCTGAACTATCCGTTGACACATGTTCCTAGTACATTAGCCCCAGCCGCGGATTGCTACTGAATTGACTCTACCAAACGACCTTGGTCGTCCCCTGGTGTAGAGCCGGGCAGGTTACTTGGTGACTACGTCTACGAGAATATTGAACGTCGCGGACGTACATGGTGTAAAAAACAGGCACTACCTCTGTGTAATCTACACACATGTAACTCCGTCTCTCTATGTTACTGGTGTAGGAAACAGGCTGGGCATACATCGCCCCTTCCAAGTTCATCTACGTACGTACTATACGTAAGTAGCTGTGTGTACGCACGTATCTACTTGTAGTTTGCTCGTCTCTAGAGAGGGAGAAACAACTATTGGCTTCACCTGATGTCTTCATCCATGTCAGTCATACGGCTCTCAGGTCAGAATGGGTGGGCGGGTGATCCGAGGCACAGAAACATTTATACATGTATATTTCTTTCTTGTACAGAAAGGACTGGGGCGGGGAGGAATATCAGTGAGTATGACGAATCAGGGGATGAAGAAGTATGTGCATACATATGTGTCTATGTGTCTTATCTCCTAGCGACGGAAGACTGGCAGTTGATGCAAATGAGGAGTATTTGAGCTATGGTGGCTATATGTATTTATACACTCCATCGATCATGTTTTGTGTGCGGGATATGCTCGCATGAAACGTGACATCCTTCTGGCCTCGTTGGACTTTGCGTATCTTGTTTGTTGCTTGTCATGTGTAGGGAAGTTGTCTTGACGAATGAGACTGGGTGTCATTTGTACTTAAGTCTCGAAAATTGTTGTACGATCACTGAGGTGGTACTTTGACGTCCTTGGAGGTGTCAAGTTCTTCGTGGCGGAGGATTTGGATTGGTTTGTCGAGGAGGCTGAATGATGGAAATGGAGTTAGTGTTTGAGATACTTGGGGTGGGGATGGATGAGAGCGGTGATTTAGTAGACTTGAGGGGTGGGGAGATACGATAGTTGGGCTTTGTTCTGGGAGAGGTCTGCTTGAGGAGAGCAGTCATGGGAACGAGTTAATGATACTACTATCCTGGGCATTCATCGGCCAGATGGAACGGGAAAGGAAAGTTTGTGGTTCGCGAACATTTGTGTGTACTTGTTGTTTGGTTGTGAAGAAGTCTTGTTACTTGATTGTCGAGAGATATGCACATATGCCGGACGGAGGGATCGGTAGCGAACTTACGGTACAACATATGGGTCAAAGGTCTTCCAATAGGGGTTTTCCAGGTGTTCCTTCTGTGAGGATTCCTGCTGGAAACGTTCGACAATAGTGAATTTGCGAGGGTCATGAACGTCTTGCATGACGAACCAGTCGATTGTTTCGCTGTCTTTGTTGTAGACACGAGAGGCTTCGATGAGCTTGGCTTTGATCTTGTCGATGCTGGTTGGATCACTGTTGGCGTAGAGGTGGCAGACTAGGGTGTAAACCATCTTGATGGTTTTGGCTCGGGATGATGGGTCAGAATGACGCTGGTTGTTTTCTTTCCTTAGTTGAGGATGTGAGTACTCGAAAACTCGCCGAAGTCGTGTTTAAGGCTCGTGAGGATCTGGCAGTATTGCATGAGTGGGTGTAGTAGGGCGACATGATCACTTGTGATCCCACCTGCATGTCATGGTCTCCGCGTACAATTCTCCGCTCTAGGCAATGGTAACAATACGCGACGCGCGTGCTGTAAAAGATCAACGGGCGAGAGGCGCCTTCAAACATGACTACAACCGATCTATCCGAGATATAGATGCTGCTGGCAGGATCTGCTTTTTACGATGTCCTCAATGGTTGGTACTGGGTCGCGCCTGCAGGACCTTCAATAATAATTTCAATGGCTGGCAGATTTCATTTCACTGGCGATTCAATATTGCCGGCCCATTTTTAGCATATAATGCCAAGAATGCGTGGAAAGCTAAGCTGGCGTCGGCAACAGCATTGACTCTCGTCACGTATCAAGAGACGAATATTCTTGTTCACAGGTTGAAGTATTAATCAGCATGTGAGTTCGATTCTTTCGTTATCATGAGAGCATCATGTCAGTGAGAGGACTGTTGCTCGCTTGCATGGACATTATCACCGACATTATACGGTAGAGACAATCCACTTCCGATTTGTTTGGGTAATCGGTAGTTTTGGATCTTCTTCGGAAGCGAATACGGCTGAAAGTCAACAGTCCCCTGAAAATGTATGGGGTTGGGCATTCCATAACTCAAGATGGCCAGGGAATGCCACTACTTAGGTCGGTAAAACCATCTTCGGTTCACGCCACAAGTTCGTCTAGATTCTCGGCGCCAAGACATTGAGTCTTGTCATCCAAGCACATCAGCTTGGCATCGGGTAGTTCTCATCGAGCTCGAGACGCTCTCGCTTACGACTACGCAGCTCCCTGTCATGAGTGGTTGAAGTTGGCCAAGGTTTCCGCCAACAGTGGTACAAGCTTCAGTAATTGGCTGACCTCGCCCATTTCGGGCAAGTCTGTCTTGAAGACACGAACACCATGTTGTATGAGAGGGCTTACTGCTGAACTGGACAACACGGAGACATTTTGATATCCGGCTAGCTCAGCCAGGCAGAATGCGATTGATCTCTCAACCATCGGCTGGCGGTCGTCTCCAACTTTGGTGTTGTACCCAGTCTTTGGGGCTTTGTTCACTGCCCCTACACAGATGCTGGATGGTCTTTGCTGACACCAGAAATGAGAGCCTACTATCGCCAATTGGCACGTGTTGGATGGGGCGGAAACATCGAGGTTCTTAACCACAAAACTGGTGGCGGCTGCTGTCAAAGAACAGTCTTCAGCAATTAGGTTCATTCCTTCAAAGTGGATTCGCCATTACATTGCAAAACAAATCTACTTCTCGTGGACTGGATGTAGTAGCTCAGCGCTCAGTAACTACCAAGCTTGTATGCTCTGAATGATTTGGCAACGCTATATTGTGCTGATCTTTGCAGATCTTCAAGCCGCGTCTTTCATATCTAAACTATGAGTTCCTCAACGAACTATACCCCCCACACAGATGTCACCGTCGACGTCCATGGTATGAAACTGCTACATTGTACCTGCAATCGCTGCTCAGCATTGCTGACATGCTATAGGACACGGATCGACATGTGCAAAATCTCCTGAGAGTCGCAGGAGACAGCACAATTTCAACCCAGTTCCATTGCGACTCCCGTTTCTCTCAATCTGTATTGCGCTATTCGCCAGTTGCATAGTATCCATCGAAATACTTCTACGCAATGCCGACGTACCACCAGAGCCGCCGACCTCGACGGCGACGAATATGGCATCCACTGCCGTCCGACCAGTCCCTATATCACTACCGGTCAGACAGAGACAGAAGAGGCTGCCCGACTACTGCAAAGATGCTTCAACGGTCTCTTCCAGGATGGTTGCTAATGTGCAATCTAGTAACAGTCTGTGTGCCGAGTTCACGACGTCCTACGAAGCACACACGGCAAATATGTCATATCCTGTACAGACAGCTGTCAGTCAGTGGTTGATGAAGTTTAACGCAGTGACATCCGAGTATCGGGATTTAAGTCGTACATCCATGGAGTGCATTACTGATACAGTGGTATATAGTAGCTGGGCCTCGGTTATCGTTGATGTTGGATGTGCTACATCAGTCACTGCACTCAAGGCTCCATGTACTGGTTTTGGGACAATGTATATCACAGGTTTTCAGCTAACATCAGGGATTTTGCCCGTATGTGGCGTGACAACAAGCCGACTCCTGGAGCAGACAACGCAACCAAGAAGCGGAACTTCTGCGGTGCCGACCGAGTCGCTCCTCGTACCTGCCGTTCCATCCCAATCGACTCTCAATCCTAGCGTGGCATCGTCGAATGCTCCTACTACGCAGCCGGGGATGCCAGACTCTACACGGAAGAGCACGCCGGCATCTGATATGGCTTCTGTTTCGAACCTTCCAACAGTGACATTGTCCCAGGCACGTCAATCCTCTTCAAGTCCATCACCAGTCCCGTCCAATCCAACGAATCAGGATACGACTTTCTTAGCATTTCAGACAGAACAATCTACCACAGTGGTGAACCAGGAGGTAGGCACGGAAACAACATCCAAGGAAGATCATAATGGTGCTGCAACGACCAGCACTATGTCAATCACGCAAGTTGTTACTGGGAGCTCTGTTGTTGTGCCTCAAGTCATTGCTACAAGCTCAATGAATCCGAAAACTGTGATAACCGAGGTGGTAAATGGGAAGACGGTGGTTACAGACATTCAAGCCAACTCTCCAGGCAGCAAAACGGCTGTGACAGCAATTATAAGTGGTCAAACTGTGGTCACCGAAGTACAGGCCGCAAGTTCACCACCGGCGCCCGACCAAACAACACTTACAGCAACAGTGGTCAATGGCCAGACACTAGTTACGGAAGCACCAACTACCGCTCCGGTACCCAGCCAAGCAGTAGTTACTACAGTCATAAACAGTGGGACAAGAGTTACGGGAGTGTACAAGACAGTCGTTACGGCTGTGGTAAGTGGAAAAACGATTGTGACGGACTTAATCAACACCGGATCCGCTAGATCGAGCACATTGATCACCGCAGTCATCAGTGGTCAGGCGATCGTTACTACCGTGGGTTTGTGTAACACGACTCCGACGACAAGTACTGCAAGTGCACTTCCGGACCCAGCAACTTCTATCTATACCACCACGACGCAATACGTATCTGTGATCCGAACCACCGGTACCGATGGTGAAGCAACAAGCTTTTCTGCAGTGGTGGTTCAAACTATGATTACCACATCCACTGGCAACGGAACTAGAACAGTAACTCAAACATCACCGACACGACCATCTCAACCAAAACTGTCCCTGTCGTCCTCGGAAAAGGTTGTCAAAGGCACATTTACCACTGCCAGCTATTTCGCTGCGCAATATCTTCCATCGCTGGTGGCGGTCGTTATCAAGGCGATGTGGGAAATGGTCTTTGCTGCCATCAAGCTGGTTCAGCCTTTCGAGCGCATGAACCATGCAGGAGGTGCTACAGCAAAATATTCGGTATTCGCACAGTACCTTTCAACTTCACTATCACTTGACGTTTTACGCTCGAGTGGTCATGGGAACTTCATGCCGGTGGCTGCTGCTTCTGCACTCGTACTAGTGCAGATTGGAACACCGTTGGCTGCAGCTGCAATGAGCGTCAGATCGAGCGACATCTGTATCATCGACGACCTTGAGAGGCGGTGCGCTCCACTTTGGATAGTAAACAAGCACATGCTGCGAAGTGTACAAGCATCACTTGGAGCTTGTATGGTGCTCGCCGTTGTCTTAGCAGTCTCATTGCGACGAGCCCGATCTGGAGTTTCATTCGACCCATCATCGTTCGGAGCATTGGCCACCATGATGAACCATGAGCAGCTCTTGCAAATACTCCAACGCCTGCCTCCGGACATTGACAACGACACCTTCGAAGAAGTCCTAGATGAACACTTGTTCTGGGTGGGTTACCACAAGACCAGCGAAGGAACCTCGAGTTACGGCATCATGGCCTCTAAAGAAGAAGGCACTGCATCGAGGTCCAGCTTTCACAGATGCGACGAGTACGACTACCACGCAGTCACAGATTCAGGCCTCGAGGCCGTCAATCCAGAAATAGAATGCAATTCCGACGCCAATAAGTTCTCTCAACACAGCACCCATTCAACCTCATACACCCATACGACCATCATTACCCGCATACGTAACGCCCTCATTACCGACGTTCTCGGTCTCCTAAGCATAACCACCCTCCTCGCCTTGATCTTGGCGTTCTATCTCGACACTCAAGATGATGTTTTCAACTCCTTCTTCAATTCAGGCACTGTCTGGCCGAAACTCCTTACAGTAGGTTTAGCCACGATCGTCTCTCTTCAAATGTCACACATTGAACGTGTTGTCCGCATAACAGAGCCCTTCCGCCGTCTAGCCGCAAACGCCCAATACGCTACCAACACACCCAACGAAACGACATTGCTCATATCCCGTTCCGGCACACCATATTCTAATCTCTTTCAATGTGTCAGTCTGCTTGCCTCCCATGAACTACACGGTGGTCGGATGACGTTTCAAACACTCGTAGCGCTTACTGCTGTTTTCTCTGATTTAAATATCATCGCTGTCTCGGGTGTCGTCTTCAGTGATGCGCAGACCTTGGCAGTCTACCAAGGTTCATCAATATCCTCTATTGTTTTGACAAGCATTATCTTCTTATTGTGGCTGGTTATACTATTCTGGTGGCGGAATAACAAAACAGTAAATATTGTCCGAGCAATGAAGGGTGCAGGCACGGTCGGTGGGATGATGAGATACCTTGGTGGTGGTGGCAAGGATATTGTGGGGGAAATAGCACGGATCATGGAGGAGTGGGAAATGCGAGGCTTGACAGGACGTGTGGAAGGGACGGTAGACAATGAACTAAAGCCATGTTTTGGACGGTTTGTGGGGAGTGATGGCGGGGAGAGATGGTGTGTTGGGTTTTTGAAGGTGGAAGATGAGAAGGAGCAACAAATATTTAGTGAGAGGAGGGGGAGCGAGCACGTATAGACGACTGCTTGTGGTGACCTCTTGGCTGCAGCTATCAACACCATTTTCGCAGTCTGGTCCTTACCACGGCAGGAACGCGCCTTGAGACATGCTCCGACAGTACCTTCCCAGTTGACGCACGATTTCGACCAATTCACATTAGACATTGGATGCCTCGTCCATTACGCTGCTGATTTGCCTCCAACCTGAGTCTGTCACTTCTCCGAATTGTCTTCGGGACTTATTATTCGATTGTGTGGAAAATTGTCAACAATCTGACGACTCAATTTTTCATCTGCCAGCATGGGTCGATCAAACTACAGTGAATCTCCCATTCCTCTACGACACTCTTTGCTGACATGCTTTAGCCATGTTCGAAGGTGACACCGACATGCCAATGGCTGATGCAATCGAACAAGCCACAGGCATATCAATATTTGCCCCACCTGAGAAACTCGAAGCAGCACGAACAAAGCTCGATGCTGGCCTTGGAGCTAAACTGATGCGTGAGTGGAGAGCAAAAGAGAATGAAGAGATGTCTCTGGAGTTTTTGAACGACCATAAATATGCTGTCCTCGTTCTCGGAGCATATATGATGCACGTTGGAGCCAAGATCGACGACAGCGACCGAGAACACATGAAAGCTATTTTGCCCAAAGTTCCCAACTCAAAAGGCTACGTCTGGCCCCTCGGAGATCAAGGCTTCAGAGATCCCGGAAAGCATCAGATGACCGCAGCACTTGAGTATTACACCAATGGCAAGCGGCGAGACTTCTTCCAACCAAGGTACGTTAATAGCAACCCGGCATTACCATTCAATACTAATCTTGTCAATAGCTGCTACAACTGCGGCAAAGTATCCAGCGATATTGGAGGAGCCCATCTCAAGAAATGCACTAAATGCATCAAGCACAACAAAACATCCTACTTCTGCAACTAAGAATGCCAGAAAGAGAATTGGCAAGAGCACAAAGAGCATATTTGTTGTCCTCGAGTTATGGGTATGCGGCATGTCAGGGATGAAACGCACTACGGATTAGTAATGGCCATGGTTGTCTGAGGATATGTCACAACAAACATCCGGTGTGGGCATTTGACGACAAGGAGTAGCAAGGAGTATGGAACACTCGAGGGCAATGGGTTGTGTAGGCTCCAGAGCCTGTTGCAACATCCTAGCTGCAAAGCTTTCTAGCATTCGAAGTGATTGCAACACTGAGTCAAGGAGGACGTGCAACCAAAAGAATATGTTGATGTTGTCGACTGCGAGATCTTGACCTAAGCTAGTCATATTTACATAAACTTATGCACTTATATGCATGTAGGCAGACGTACACTATATTGACCATTGACGCCATCATCGTTATTTAGCATTCCTACTTCTTACCACCCTTGCCTTTACCCAAATCCCCGTATACACAGATATCGACAAACAGACAGCTGGATACTCGAACGTACAAAGAACAAGATCGAGATGGTCTGCTTTCACTGATCCGAGACTACATGTTTGAATACTTCGCACGCCTGTACATAGACATACAACATATGACCACCGACACCAGCATTAACGTTAACGTCCTTGTTTCTCATCAACCTACCTTGACCCAGATCCCCCCGTACACACACGCACTCACTCACTCACTCACACCTAGATCCCCGAACGTATTGATAACGAGAACGAGATTGTCTACACGCTCTTCGGAGACCACGTAGTCACGCGGGACATGTATGGTGTGGTAACTGATATAGAAAAGGGAGTAGCATAACTACGTAAATACTGCTGCAGGCAAGCTATATGCGTTGTGGTAGCCGGATGGATATCTTGGATATGGTTCGCATCAGAAGGATTAATATGTGGGTATACACACGGTGATAGACTGTATGTATTTCCAAGGCTGACGAGATCTTCTTTGCTTTGGTGGCGTGTGGGTGAGGGACTACTGAAGACGAGGGAGAATGGAGGTTGTTTGATTGTGTTGCTTCTATTAGTATGTGGTTGAATTTGAAGAAGACCGCAACGGGGTAGAACTTCGTTGGATATGCTATGCTATGCTTGAAACTATATACAATTCTATGGACAAGTGACACCGACCTTGGTGTTAGGAAGAAATCTGGGTTAGTTCCTGAATTGGTACAGGCTGCATACGTACGATATACGCACCTATTCGAGATATGCCCTTAGGGATATCTCTGGCAGATGTATTTGTAGCCATGTGAAGCTCATGACCAATACGCAGGTGAGCTTTGGTGCGAGCCCTCTAGCATGTCAATAAAAGACTATCTGTGTTCTGCTCCGGCTGACAAGATGTAGTGGCATAGAACATGTCTTGCATGAGTAAACCAAGTTTGCTGAATACTCGCTATGAATGAACACAGACACGGATTGGCCGTTCTTGGGAGTTATGATGATGTCGGTTACGGTCCATCATTTGATGGCTTCTCCACCTTGTGCTTCTTGAATATCCGATATAGCTTCTCTGTCTTGTCGTCGTATTCAATGTCCGGTGCTCCAGTTAGTACATCTAGAAGCGGCATCATATTGAATGCAGCAGAGCTGAAGCCGCGAAGTGAATCGAGCGCTGTTTTGAGGTCTGCTTCAGCATCCTGACGAGCTTGAAGGTTCTCGTTCTCGTTCTCGTAAGCTTTCTGTATCCTACTTGTCTTCTCTCTTTCGGTTCTAAGCTCTGCTTGCAGGTTGTCGACCAATTTCTTCTCCTTTTGCAAATCCGCAACAAAATTCTCGTTCTCGCGGTGCAGTTGGTCGATCTCAGCTTGACTATCCTTGAGCTTCTGATACAATGAATTGACCGCCTCAAGAGCCTCGAAACCAGGCATGGCCGCTTGCTTGGAGGCTAATAAGAACTCGGACTTGATCCCTGTAGGTCGTGCTTGTGTAGGTGTTGCGTCACAGTCAGTTGTAACCGCAGTTGAAGAAGTGCTCATCGATCTTCCTCGGGTGCTTGTTGTTGGAGACGTGGTGGATCTCATGGAGCGAGTATCTCGCAGGCTTTCCACAGCCTCCTCATCTTTTGATGTCGTCGACGAATCTGGCGATTCAGGTATTTCGTAGACGTTGGACTGCTTTGACGCACCACGTTTTGTGTTTCTTCTGGACGCAGCTGAAGGCCGGGACGTTGAGGTTCGGGTGCTGCGTGGCATCGTGTAAGGAAACAGCAGGCAAATGGTAAAGACGACTCGATTTTCTGGAAGGGCCTATTTGTTCACTGACGATCACCAGCTGGGTCTGGATCAATGTAATGCTCTCTATCGCTGTTGCGGAGGAAAGGTTGTAGGTCCTACATCTCATCAGCAGCAACAGATCTCAGAGACAAGTTTAGCAATCAAGGTCCGGGCAAGAATGGCAGGCACGATACACGTCCGAATACATGGAGGACGTATGAGAGAGAATGTTCGAGGAAGAAAGCATCATCGTCGCTGCCGCCATTGACTTATCCGCAGTTCAATACAGGCAGAAGTTGATGGTTAAGAAAGCTTGCACTGCGAGCAACGAGACTGACGGAGCGCGCCCGTACGAGAGACATCTTCTTTGGGAGGCAGCAGCAGATCGAAACATCGACGATTCCTTCATGTAGATCAAGTAGCCGGAAAACAGTTTGCACCGGAAGTGAATTGTATGCCGGACAAACGAGCTGCCAAGTCACGCTAGTTCTTTTGTACAGTAGTGGGGATGGCAGTGTGTTGTGTGGCTGGCGAGCGAGTCACAGTCAGATCTATTGTTCATTGGTTCTTCCTGTGCTACCATCACGCAACGACGCTGTACGGGAGGATTAAAGCATTAACAATCGATCGAAATGTTCAACTATTGAGTCTGCCTGCTAATTATCACTTTTTACATTAGCCTCTCTGCTCATCTGACCGGGAAACCGTGTTGTGGTTCATCGGTTTCGTGACCCACCCGTCAGGTGCTTCAGCCCTGTATGCATGCCGCAATTCAGGTGGATATCATAAATTGCCACTTCACATGTGTGACCGCTTCGCCGTTCCGATCGAATTCAGGTAAGTGTTTATTGGAGCATGCAAGGTTCTATCTACAAGCACGACAGAGGTCTGGGCCGGGCCTGAGGTCTAGCCCATGTTCGTGAACCATGGATGATGATCTCAACACGAGCTGAGATGCTATACGACAAGATTGTCATTGGTTGGCCTAAGAAACTCGACCTGCACACACGTCCTGTAGGTTTATCCTGAAGGACTGAACTTTTGATGGGGGGCATTCGAACCGACCCGGTATTGATTTCCCCTTTCAACTAGGATACTGCTAGTGAATCCCGAGATTCATGAATACCCTGTTCCGCTTGAACGGCAGCTCTTCCTTCAACAGCTGATCTGGGAGGTGTCATCCTCCGCACGTGAAATGAGTACTTGATATGGTTAACGAAAACAAAGTGAGGAACTGCATGATCCGCGGTAAGGCCGATGCACATCTCAACCAATGAAAGCTGGCAGCTACTGAAGACAGAAATAGTGGATCGACTCCAATCCAGCATCGTGGTCAGTGCACTGTAGCCCCCAAAACAGTCAATGTGCATGCAATTGTGCACATCCAAGAGAAGTCATCCCTGAAGCTAATGCTATTGTGCCACACGTCGCCGATCTTGGCCAACTTGATGCATGACCAGCGTCCCCGGATTCCGAGCATTCGTTCGTGCCCCTGGTCTCTGGGGTTGTCATCCTGCATGTTGTGGATTTAAGCGTACGCGCGTACGTGCTGTATGAGATGATCCTTGCTGTGCCGCATTGATTACTTCTCCACCCCGCCCTAGTGAGAACTGCAGAGCCCACGAATGTTTGTGGAAGGTTCGATTGCTCCATTGTGTCTGTGGGAGCACTTTGCACACATCTGCATGGAGGATGGGCCACTATTGCAGCCCCCGTGTATGCCGTGCCGAAATCTCAGAGACAGCTCCAGAAGCTGTATTGTCAAGGGTTTTTGTGGCAGTGGTAGATGTATGGCTTGAGTAATAGTGATGGTGGAAGGTGATTGTCCAGTCACACCTCACTGCCTCAGTTCAGCAGCTGGTGAAGGCCCGACAGTGGTCGCGGCTGTGGTATTCTTGGTTCGGACACCGGATGATCTTCTATTTGTGATGATTCATTACGATCACCAGGACGAGGATGGATCTGCTCTGTTGATGCTGTCGAGCAGGTTGCAGATTTGGCGTCACCGTCGTTCCGATCCCCATGGGGAAGAGTAGTTTGTGCAGACTGATGGCCGTTCATCGTTGGGACGACTTTATCAAACAACGCTATGGTGGCGCGTCTGCTTTCTTCATCTGCTCTTGCCCGGCTTGCACGGAGCTCTTCGTTCTGACCCATCTGAAAAAGTAAGCGAAAGCGAGCAGTTTGAGGCGATGAGCAAAACTGACCTCCCAAATACAATCACCGCATGTTCTGGTCCTAACGGGTATATCCCTATTACAAGTGATTAGCCTTTAGCAACGTCATTACCATCTATCGACTTACCTCTCAGTGATATCGGTAGTAAGTGTTGGAAAGTCAAAAACTCGGTCGCAATATTTGCATCGTGTGGGTCTAGCATAGAGGCCAGGCATATTGACAGTTAAGCTTGGTCGTACCTTCAGTAATGTGGGATATGGAATGTTGGTAATATCAATCTAGTCCAAGGCGAGCGTGTAGCATGATATAGAGATGACGCAGGTGAGGCAGTCGACGATGCTTCACATGAGATGCTTCTCTTGGACGACCGATTCTGTACAGTACAATTCAGGCAGCGTGGACTTCCCGTGCATGACGCCAGACGCAGACTCTGACTGGTTGAACAGGCGAGAGCGCGGAGTAAGGGCAAATCCGTCTCCATCCAGCTGCGTGGCATGCTAGGGCGCCACCCTAGAAAGAGCGAGTCGCCCAGAGTGTTGATGAGACAAATGCCTCGCTCATCTATGTACGACAAGGCGCGGGTTGCTTCAGTCCATGCAACCAGGCAGAACTACGATAGCTATTGGTGGTGTAGGCTGTCGTAGCGGAAAGTCTCGATCGGAATCAAGATCGAACCGAGAGTTAAATGAGCACGACATGCTTGTTGAAGTTAGTGATGGTCACATCACAGATTCGGACCCTAGCAGGTGTTGTGGCGGGGTATGGCGGCCGGTCGATCCAGGCGGTTCCTCTACATTTAAGGAGTCGCCATAAGTACCACCGCCAGCGGCCGTCCCTTGTTCCCCGACACGCTACTGCTGTCATTGCGACCTGTGCTTAGGTACAGAAGGGGTTGCAGCATTGCTCTGATACAAACAGACAGTAGCCGCAATCTTGAGAACGATCTAATTCGTCCAAGTAGAGCATGTGCTTGCCTTCTGAGGAGGCAAAGCAAGGGACTGTGCAATAATCCACATGGTCATGTACACTTGCTGCCGTGCTGAAACGCCTTAAGGTTTGCCGATTCCGGCTGCAGCGACCGATGCCTAAACGAGTGTGGCAGCGCCTGGAACCAAGCGCTTTCAAACACTGTCCTGGTCCCTGTCGCTTGCCCACTGGAGATGTCCGCAGCCACTGTAAGAACAGATCCCATCATCCTCACAGGGGGCAATTGAAGTCGTGGCCGCGACCAACAAGACGACAACAGAAAAATACGACGGATGAGCTCATGACGTGCCTTTGTTTTGCGGAGCGGGTGTTGACATTAGGTGCACATTGGTCACTCTTGTTAAGCTGGACCGAGAGGTGCTTGGTGAATAGCATCCAATTCAACCGGTGGCATGATACGGTGGTCAGAGATACTCGCCAACAATATGCTTTTGATGCACAAGAACCAATCCATCCATGTTGAGCTTTAGCTGAGACCTTCTGGCATGCAGATCGATGGTTTGAACTTTGTACTTGGTGTAATAAAGAAGTGATAAGGGAATCCACTTAGCGCAGGGCTATACCTTATACAAGCAAGATCAGCACCAATTCATGATAGGATAGGGCACATGCTGCATCTGTAACCCATTAGATGGATGTTATAAGCATGGTAATTGATGTCCTATTGGCCTAAAAGGCTGCAGATCGGTGGATTCCCTTGTCATCTCTTTATTACACCAAGTACATCAAGTGACGAACGGTGGGACTCGTTTCCGGAAGGGACGAGCCGCATGACAAGATGGCGTGAGCAACTCAGTGTCCATCTCCTAGCTTTGTTACACAGCTTTCAAGCAGATGTTGTGCATTACAGTGTTTAGCTTGTTAATGGTGTCGCTTGTCCTGGATGGAGGCTGATTGACTAGGCTACTTGTAGGCTAATTCCGCATGAGTGGACAACATATCGAGAATTGCAATGGATGAGACAGGGTCGTAATCTCGCCACACAAGGAGCAGGCAGGGACCAATTGAGGTCTTTGTGTGGAATGGCAGGAGCAACCATACTATACAGTCATTGGTCGACTAGTTGGCTGTGGACATATTAATCGGTTGGTTGCTCACGGAAGGTCAGCCGGAGCCGTGAACAGCATTTTTGTGTCTGTTGTACAAGTATAATTTGAGCTAAGGATCGCGGTCTGTTTCAGCGTTGCGGTTGGAAGCAGCATGCGAGTCACTGCGCGAAGGCGTTCAAAAGCCACCGACAGTGTGCCTGTGACGTGTCCATCAGTTGCCTTATAAGCCGAAAGTTCCAACGTGATTGCTCCGAAGTTTGGATTGATTGTCGGTGGAGCACTACTGTAGGCATGCTTCCATTTTCGACACGGAGTGCCGTGGCTGCGAACAAAGGACCGGAAAAAGAAAGATGGCAACGCTAACAAGTCGACATGCGTGCATCATTTTGATCCATCAAGAGTCTCACTCGGACCACAGCTTAGCTCAAAACGATGCTGGAGCGACTACTGAACATTGCCTGACACTCCGGAACACAAAAGCGCTCCATTGAACTGTACATCCGAGCAACACACGCTACACAAGTCCAATAAGGTTCAGGCCGACAATCGGGTACAAGCTTTCTTGGAATTTCGGTACTTGCATTGCATTCCTGCACACCAACATCTTTCCGACAGACCATCCCGTCCATCGAGAACATTCCCGCCTCATTTCACCCTCCTTGAGCCCATCAAGTGTCGGAGACGCTAGCGTTCGACGTATACCCACAATCAACAATGATCGACAACTATTGAGTGGTGAAACTCTAGTCCAAGGCATCAACAAGAAAAAAAAAATGTCGAGTTGTGCTACCAATGATTGAACTGCCGTAACTCGCAAAGCTGCTTTCTTCTCTTCATCATTCTCTACCATCGTTGAAGAGATCTACCTGGTCCGACTGTTGGCAAAATTCTGCCAACGCGCCATGGTTGTCCTTCGCACATGTCTCTCCCACTACTGGTCAAACAAAACTCCTGTCACTGCCACCAAGTTTCCAGGCATGCTTACGCCTCACCGCCTCCAGTGCCCGGGGGTGCGATACTCGGAGACCGCAGGATCATGCCATTATCCAATCGGACATACCTGACTCTGGTGAGCATCTAAGGACGAGGTAGACACTCACGCGGCTTCACCTCCCAGGTGGGTACTATGCCAATTCTGTCGGCGCGCCAGTCGTACAGGATGCAAGCCCTCTCTGTCTTCGAATGTCCATGCTCTGTTGGCGCACGTCCCCGACTCGAGGCATGGAGAATGAGTCGCCAACTCTGCCTGCAGCGGTCATGAATGATCGGACCATGCCAGCTGTCTCGATGTGTGGCCTGTTGATTGGTGACCTGGTGTCGGTGTGCGATTGATTCGCCTTCGTCATGTTCAGCAGGCAACACCGCTTCAAAAGCTAAATTGTAACGGAAGCTCTGCGTTGGCCAAGCCACATGTTGACCTGCAGTCGTGGCGACAATAGCCGACTCTCAGCATCGCATAGCATTTCCAAGCACAGTGCTTGTGAAGTGACAACTTCTTTGCTTCTGCGAGGGGCTCCTGAGGCTATTGTCTCCAGGGGGCAATAGCTTTCCAAACTGGTCTAGGACTCAATACCGTACTTCAGCGAGCCTGGTCTCCAGTTTGGACATGCAACATATGACATGACCAAACTCCAATTCCTACGTGCTGATAGATTGGCAGCTAGGTGGCAAAATCAATGCTTGTATCGAATATTTAGTATTGGGGCCAAAGCCTCAAAGCACAGCACACACCACTGCCAAGCCTGCCAAGAATCCGTGCTTCACGTGACGTAATTGAATGTTTATGCAAACTCGACAAACAATCCATGCAGTACTATTGTGAGACGCGCAACCTTCCACTTGTCCTATGAACAACATTGGTGTTCGAGCAGTGAGGCAAGCCACGAAATAACGATCCTATTCCTCATCTCACTATGATTTCGACTGACTTCGGTCATAGAAATGGTATCAAACAGCCATTCGTTGGTAGGATTGCTTTCAAGAACCAAAGGATTTCCTAAGAAGAAATATAACACCTCATACAGACTGTTCCTTCTGAATTGAAAATGATCACCATGTTTGCAAAGGCTAACCATATTGATGTATTGTCTGATTTTCCAAAGTTCACATCCATGTTCTATCCGCACGCAATACTTCTTGTTCCATACAACAGACAAAGAAATACTAATTTACAACCTCATTGCTAACAAAGAAACTCCGGTACCATCCTCCCATGATCGAGATGTGACTCCACGCTTCTTCCACTACCATCCACCTCAAAACACCAAACCAATATCAAGCACCAGAACACCATCATCAACACCATATCACAACTAACAAACCCATATAACCACAAGCCAACCACATACCATGCCGCCATCAAAATCTCTCCCACCCCACCTCTACAGAGCCCGCTGGCTCACAACCCTCATAAACTCCCTCAACACCCCCATACTCTACCGCCCCCTCCGTGACCTACACAACATCCTCACCCTCAACCGCGCAACCCTGGACATTGAAATCAGCAAACTCACCCGCACCGCCCAAAAGACAGACATCTGGTCCTTCCCACCCCTCCACACATTTCTGAAAATCTACCTCGCGACCCAAGATTCCATATCAACCCGCTACTCGACCATCATGACCAGCCTGCTCCCACCAAACAAACCATGGGAGACATGGCCACGGCCATCTCAAGAAAGCACCATAAAAGAGATTTGCGTCCTACACACATACGCCACGATCCTCATAAACAGCTTCGACGACGTCTTCGGCTCCTCCTTTGACGACGATGACAACTCAAACGAGCTCCAATTTCTCCACCACCCAGCCCCACTCCGCACAACTCCCTCCACCCTCCCCCGCCGTCGCTGGAGCGAAGGCTCCCTCGGCCACAACAACATCCGAACCCTCCACAACAGAATTCGCGTCGAAAAAACCTGCACAGAATTCACCAAGACCTTCAAAAAAGCCATGACATCGTCTCTACTAGAAGTTCCGAAGGCGTATAATGAGGGGTACCTGTTTACGGAGTTCTGGCGGTATATCAGGTGGAGTAACGAGCGGGATCGGAGGTATATGGAGGAGGAGATGGGGATGGCGTATAAGTATCCGGAGGAGATGTGGACTTTGAGGGTTTGTGGGGATGAGGGGGGGTGGGGGGAATGTGCTAGTTGGGAGGAGGATAGGGAGTTGAGGGGGTTGTTTTCTGGGTGATGGTGGTGGAGGAAGGCGTTGAATATACTGTATGTTTCGTCGTTGGGAGGTTGATCACGGTCACGATGTGTCGAGTTGGAATAAAAAGGCAGGCAACGGTTTTGATGTCCTTTTGAATGACCTGCACTCCGGCATGCATCTATGCCAAAAAGAAATGAAGTCACCCATTCAATGACACCATACCTCTCATACCTACCAAATACTTACTCAGCATGATCCCAACCAAGTCATCCCTAAAATCGTACCTAGCTAATCCACCAGAAAACCGCTCACTTCCACTGAGAGACACGTACATGCTGCGATCAAGAATTTCACATGACTCAGCTACTTGTAGATTACAGCATACCATCCAGAAACATGCTACGGAATAATAAAAAATGAACATCACCAGTGGGTCGAGCAACATGTTTAAGTACGTAGCTGTATGTCGATGGCAGCGTCTTTTGACTCCAACACACAACTCGTAAGTTGTTTATTGGTGCTACAAATCAATTCGCTTTCCACGCATGTTGTTGATGACAGATGCGCTGTGACACGTGCGTGATGGTGTTGCCTCGTGGTGCGGATTGTAGACAGGAATATCAAATGGGATTTGCTCAGAATATGTACGTGAGTGTACAGAAGATGTAGTGGAATTTGACAGGTGTTTTCATATGATGGTATGAAGCCCGAGAAATGTGCAAAGAAAGAGAGGTGTGCTAGAGGAAGGCTAAAGAAGAGATTCGCATGTGAGACCAGTTTGTCCCTCGATAGCTTTTGTTCGCTGACAGCTATCAAATTAAATAATGAACTAATCTGCATCAAGTCGCTTTGATAATAGGTAAAGCATTGAGAAGGAGTTGTGTGAGGCAATATTCCGTGGCCGTGGGCCACATCTCTCCCCGTTGATAACGTTACATGACTGCTTTTTATGGTTTCAATACATGGAATGTTGACGGCCTGTCTGTGACCATCTTTATGGGGACAAAAGCTCGCAGCCATGCTCCACAGCTTGTTTTGCAAGGTTGCGGTTAGTCTGTACCGTACTTGTAGCGAAGCTCGCATTTCCAGAGGTGAAATGATTCAACGTCGATCTCTAGGGACTATAAATGTTAGCAAGATAAATAGGTAGCACGAAGAACCAGGTGTGACTAACGAAAAATGACATGCCGCCCCAGTCATAATTCTGGACACAGTCGAGCTCGGTTAAGGGGACGGCACGGCATCGCAAATCGACACTAATAGAGACATTGCATTGTCTCCCAGCGCCTTTGAAGGCTGCTAACAGCTTCTGAGCGTTCTCGAACTCCGCTTTGTTGTTGAGCCAGTTACGAAACGGTTTCATAAGACCGCGGGGAAAGTCGCACAGGGATTGGAAAAAATCGGTGGCCTTTTCGTCAATAGCCACCAGACGTCGTTGTTGGATGTTGTCGTTGTCGTCGATAACTTGACGTGGTCGACCCTTTGCTGCCTTGAGCCATGCAGCTTCTAACCTTGAGTAGAGCTCAATGTTCTCCAGCTTCTGGAACAACGAGGAGAATTTGAAAATATGCTGCTCAGCTGGGCAGGAAACATTCGGTAGTGTACGCCAACGGTCTTCCATCTGTACGTATGCGCACGGGGCAACTGCCATGACGCCCTCGATAATGGTTTGCGAGAACGGAACGTGCGAAAAGGTGTCGATCATGTCGCTCAAATGGAAGTCCCGAACCATTATTTGAACTTGGCGCGAAATTATTGGGAGGGCTTCTCGAAGGAACCCTCGAGCCACGAAGAGCTGTAGGAAGTATCCAGGCACTTCAATTTCAACTCTTGGGTGAGTAGGCCTGGCTTCCTCACCCCAACCAGATGGATCGTGGAATGGCCTCCCCCATATGTCCACAGTATCTAGTCTTCTCGAAGTATTTTGTGAGCAGAACAGGTACTCCAGGATCATTTCTCGAAGCTCAAGCGGCAATCTCAAGAACGGGAATGGAGTAGTATTTTTTTCGATGTCCTCGTCAGCGGCACTAGTCGACTCGTATGCAGGTATGTTGAGTTGTGATAATAGAAAGACATTGCGAGCATTGACACTGACAATATTCTCGATAACAAAATAGACTGAAAGGTTTTTGCTCATCATAGATACGTTGGTGACGATGGGGTCACAGTATTCTGGAGATGGCGCAGCGAAGGAGAGCTGGTGCTGATTGTGCAGGTTGAAAATGCTGATAAGAATTTTTTTCTGTTGAACGACAAAGTGGATGTAGCAAGTGAGATCAGGAAGTCGCGTTCCATGGCGTGTGCTGGATGCGTTTGAAGGCCAGCCTCGCTCATGCAGTAAAGGATTTTCACTTTCTGGCAGTGACTGTATCTTAGGGCAAACGAAGGATCAGGTCAAGGATGCCTACATACTCGACGCCAAGCATGTTCCCTCAATATCATGCCATTGCTACCTCACTAGTGCGCCTTAACTCAGACAATACTCACTGCAACTTCAGATACGCAGCTTCCCTATTCAGGACTCCAAGCTGGCGTTCAGGAGCTCACAACGCATGAACCCGACACCATAAGCCCAACCCTAAGGTTAGTCTCGCTGCCCAGAAGGGTCATCGAGGTAGCTTAGTCTGATTAACCAACAAAGACAGTCGACGAGCGCGAGGTGTGTTGAAGGTGCTCGACGAGAAACTGCTCCTATATGAAGAACCACGAGAGAAGCAAGGGAGAATGCATGTCGATATTCTGGCCATTGTAGGAGCATAGGTAGGTGTCATGAGCATTGAATGGTAGCACAACATTTTGCCAACGCCATGCCCAGAATTTTGACCGCTCTGTGCTATGGCGTAACGGCGAATAACGACGGATTTGTGAATTTGATACTCTGTGGCAGGTGTAAGTGATAGAATGGTATATTGCTGCAATCCAGATTGCTGCCGCCTTTCATGTCAAGGGCGAGAAAAGTCGATCATCCTTGTGATAGCATGTTGCAATTGCCTTTGATACAAGGTGTGGATTTTCTGATGCCTTGCACTCAGCAGTATGCGATGTGATGAAAGCCCGGTTGTCACTCTTCAAGTCTCCCCATGCTCTTATTCACCACAATCACCATCACCACCTCCTCACCTTGACCAACCCCTACCGTCCAAAGATCAACCTCAAAATCCAACCCCCAACAACCCACACAACCAACACCACCCCAATAATAATAGCCGCAAGTTTAAACACCGCAACCTTGTCCCCCTGCTGCGCCATCCTAGTCAACCGGCCCATACTACTCTTCATATTCGTGCCCATGGAAGAAAAGGCTTCATTCGTGTTATCCAGCGTCGCTTGATCACGCGCATTGTCGTAGATATTCAGTGTGATGTGTTTTAGCTGGGAGGATTTCGCGTGCAGTTGTGATATGAGGTCGTTGTTCTGCCTACAGGTAGTAGAGTTAGTGATGGTTGCTGGGCAGGGTGGAAGGAGGTAAGGACAGGAAGTAGCAGAGGAAGTAGACAGGGAATGTGTCGACTGATGGATATTGGTAGACTTACTCTTCTCTCGTGTATGCGTCTGCCATTGTGCCTGATGTGCTGGGTGCGTTGATTCAGAGAGGCGTGGACTTGATCTCCCGTTGTGGCATGCACTCGGCGGACTCGGCCCAGGATTAACGAGTAGCTAGAGGATTGGGCTGTCCAATGTGGATTGCGATTGTGTCGTCCTGGCGCAAACTGATGGCAGACTAGGACTGATAACGCTTCGTCTGATGGTCGGCTTATGGCGGTAACGTCGCGACTGCTAAATCAGGTTGATATTCTTTGCGAGCCCCTTGAGAAAGGTAACCAATGGGTAAGGTAACCGATGGGTAAATTTGACTATTGGACACTTTATGTCTCTTTACACGAGTCTGAAGTTTGCGTGTCGCTTACGATGGTGAACATTGAAGCACCCTACATCGAACGTGAAGGCGGAACATCTGCCCAAATCACTTGCGCCACATTTCCGAACCTGGGTCAGGGTTAGGGCTATTATGGATAGCCCCTGTTTAACACAATCATGCCATGCCAGTCACGATTGAAATTGAAGATCCGTCACAGACCGTATGGACAGAGACACGATTCAAGACAAATGAGAGGTTGCAGAAAGGCACAGTCGTCGTGATTCTAAGGTAGTAGACATGGATATGAGCTATTACTGTTTTGGAATTGCTTCCGCAACGCGAATTTGAAGATCTGCTACGATCATTAATCCAGCCACCCGTCCCAAAGCACTGCGTGGATTGTGTTGCAGTCATCAAAGGCCATCATATGTTATGGATGCCAGCGGCCAAAATGTTTCTTGCTCATGCAATACATCCTCCCACCAGGGAAAACCAAAAGAAGGGAATCATCTCCAGAACACGTCGCTCCAGACGTACTATTGAAAGGTAATATGTCAAAATTCAAATCATTGTTGTTGTGCTCGCCCCCCGAAACACGAAGGTCGAAAATGACTTCATGTCAGTCATCTTAATCATTTTGTACAGTGAAGGGAAATGAACGTAGAACTGCCGTGTTCATCGTCATGTGAGCCACGTCCAGCGTTTCACCACGTTTCCTGTTCTCGATCTGTTTCATACTGCTGTGTCGGCTGTTGCTGTCGTTGCTGGTGGTAAGAGTACTGGTTTTGGTGATGATAAGGTCCGTTGTTGGTGTAATTGTACGAGGTTGAGCCACCACCGGAGCTCTTGGTACTGCCTCGCGTGCTAGGTCGAGCATTGTATTCTTCGTAGCCGTTCGAAGATTCGATTTCCTGTCCATGTGTTGTCATCTGTTGTTGTTGTTGCTGCTGCTGCTGCTGCTGAGAATTTTGTGCCGCTTGCTCATACGGTTGCTGCTACGATCGGTTAGTCATTTGCATTGCAGTAATCATGATTGACATACCTGTTGATACCGGTTATAGGTAGCGAACTCACCACTATGATGCGGTTGCTGTTCCTTCTGCCTCTTTTGCTGCTTAGCACTTGTTGGTAGGTTCATTTGAGGATGCATTTGCTGAACCTTGGCAAGATAGCTGTACATGAAATTACTAAGGAGCACTTGCGAGTACAATGCCCTCCTTGGGTTGGCCAGTTTGATGTGAGCCATACGATATATCGCACGTTCCTCCAGTATTGAAAAACGCGTCCAACTGTAGTCGATGTCGGGTTTCAATTCTCGATACGGCGGCTCCGGAGACAGTCCTCTCGATGCCTTCTTGGCCTCTTTGTCGGCCTTAGCTTCCCGACTGAATAATGATGACATGAATCCTTTTCGCTCTTTCTTGTCGCCGGATGAAACCTTCCGCTGGCTTTCCTTTTTACGTTCTTCGTCTAACCTGATGCTGTCGCGATCCAGTTCAATGGTTTCACGTCGTCTGGAGCTTCCTTCGATTGATGTCTGTAGCACATCTAGTCTTGTGTTGTCATGGTTCTGCGGAGTTCGAGCAGTCTTTACCTTCGCTTTGTCCTTTTCGTCATCCTTCCCAAGCAACGAACCCCAGCTCCAGCTTGATTTCTTAGGTTCCCTCCTTTCCTGCGATTGCTTATCCACAGTCAAGGTCGGTATGAAAGACAAATTGCTAGTATTTGTGTCATTTCCAGGGAGTGGTGAAGGTTGTTCGAGGCTCTGCTTCGGATTTGACATGGGAGGTATTTCAGCTTGGGACGATTTGATTGGCACTGCTGATGCACTTGAATGTGGTCGTAGCACCTGCGAACGGCTTGCAGAACCCGTCTTCACGGGATTGTCCCTCGATGAAGTTCTCTCTGGATGCCGGCTCGGTCCAGGATACGGTTGTGGTTGTGTGTCCGAACTCGGCGTGACCCTTCGGATAGACGAGTCTTCTCTTGGAGGTGTCTCGATTATTCGTGGTATTGGCTGTCGTTCTGGCTGCGTTGTGGGGGTTTGAGTGTTTCGCATCTCCAGAGTACTCTGAGGGCTGGATCTGTCATGAGAACTGGGTGCACTCAATATCGAATCAACTGTTGTCCTAGGACTTCTCGGCACAGGTGGAACTTGTGCCGCAGGCCGGGAAAAGTTTTGAGAATTGGTGGCAGTTTTTGAAGACGTGATACCTAAAGTATCTGCTAAGCTGCCCGTGTCCAGCGAAAGAAAGGAGGAATCAAGAGAAGGTATCTTTGGAAGCGACGGCACTGAGTTGGACCTGCTTTCTACACCTGGAGGTTGAGGCTTTCTTGCGCTTTGTGGTCGATCACCTGCTCTGATCCTCGAATTAGTAGATTTGCGACCATAGGTTGTCTTTCTCGACCGCTTCAAACCCGATGAAGCGCCTGCAGGCAGAACAAAATCAACGTCTTCATCCGGACTTTCAGGCCGTTGCGCATGGAGGTTTTTGGCGACTAGGGACTCAAGTTCTGCCAGATTCGGATCCGAAACCTGATGCTGATGTGATTCTGATCGTTTTCTCTCGAGTCTCTCCGCACCATCTTGGTATCCAGCAGAAGTGTTGATTTCTCGAGAAAGCATGGACTTCTTCCGGCGTAGACTTCCATCATCAGAACTGAGAGAGCTCGGCCGTGATGACATTGGTGAAGACGTAAAGGATGAAAGGTCTCCTGACCGCCGTCTGATTTGTTCTGCCTTGCTTTCTAAGAAAGTTTTGAACTCTTTGGGTGCTAACTCAGGGTGCAGCCTTGCAGGAACCCAAAAAAGCGTCGAAGCATCATCCTCAGACGATGTAGGGGAGGGCGCAGTCGGCGTGGCAGCTGGTGTCAGAGACGGCAGATCAGGATCACCAGCAGCATGCACATCCATGGACATCCTCCGAAGCGCTTGTAGATTGCTCAATTCTTGAGCAACTGCAGCTGGGCTCGACTCGTAGTCTATGTTGTTGAGAGGGAATTGTGTCTGCGCCGTCTCTGATGGTGACTGGTCCCAAACAGGAGTTACTGTAGGTGAGTGCTTATTCCCATTTGTCTTCTCAAACGAATAGCTCCTAGTAGGCTGCAAAGCGGGTCTGATGTTGGAAGGACCGAGGGTACTTGTATCTAGAGTATTGCGTTCCTGCAGACCATTCTGGCGCATTGTTAATCTCTGAGGACTCGTCACATCCTCGCCATCAATGGACCGACTGGCGTAGATAAGGCTTCGAGGGTTCGAGGTGCCTGAGACTCGTCGAGGATCACGGTCGCCATCATCGCCGTACAAGAACCCGATAGTTTCAGTCACATGATGGCTCTCATCGGTTATGGAAGGATTGGGCGCATGACCTCTGGCACGAGAAGCGAAGCTCCCTCCAGCATCATTTCTTCTCATGGAGGTCTGTGCGGAAGGAGAAGTGTTAGCGATCGTGTATATCCATGGCATGGCTCTTCGAAGGCCTAGAGACTCAGCATTCTATGGGGTAGGGTCCATGACAATGCGTTCGTTGTCCAACGATAAGAGGGGTGGTATGCGTACCTGCATCAGGCAGCCTCAGGCTGTTTGCTCGTGACAGCCTCCAGTGTTGCAGTTAAGTATCAGATGTTATTCTAAATCCTGTTACTCTTTTATGCCACCATCCCGTGCGTTAGGGTGCGCTGCTCGTGTTACTGGTTCAAGTGAATGTGCAGTACCAGCGGGTTGTTGACAAGGGTTTGGTCGACCCGGTAGTCGCTTTTCCTGCTTTCGGACTATGTATAATGTGCATCAAACTTTGTTGCTGTGTTCGGGGTTTCTGAAATCGATGTGGGCAGTCGGACTGTAAGACTTGGTTAGGATGTTTGTTTGAAAGCAGGCACAATGGCTGTATTTCGACGATATGAAGAGCCAGGAACCACTCACTGAACAAGCGCAACTAATCTAAAGACTGCGGAATAGGGCATCTGGGCATCTAGCCAGCCAATCACAGAGAGTCCAAGCGCCACTCCGAGCCAGTGTTGGGGGAGGTTGTCCATGCATTGGTGATCGCTTGGACGGTGTGTGTTAGGCCATCGTGGCCGAAAATGTTAGTCACATTTACAGGGGTGGCCCGAGCCTCACATGCCCCAGCTTTTGTGGCTATTGAGGCGTCGCTCCACCATTCCAGGTTGTGTTTTTAGATGTCCATGGATACATTGAACCATTGCGTGCATAGCATACTGGTACTCTTACTGTCAATACCTCTCATTTAAGTCATATTCTGTACATACTTGGTTGTACGAAGAAGTGAAGATGAAACGGATACGTAGGTAATTTGGCTTCACAAAGTGTTCGAGTTCTGCTTCTATCTATTGTCGCTGGGCCCTCAATCCTTCACTAACATTACGATTAGCTACTAACCCCAAGGATTGTCAAAAGGGTCAGATGCCCCAAATCCTCCCGACGGCTTGCTAGCTGCAGGTGTCGCTGCAGATGTCCATCCTCCGAAGTCTTCATCTGCTGCTACGGTGGGTTGTGTACTCGGTTTATGAGGTGAGGAGGTCGGTGCTCCCCATCCGCCAGACATATCGTTCGGAGTGATCTTCGATGGAACATTGCCCAATTCCACCTTAGGTGCTACCGGCTTCGCTGATTCCGGCGCACCCCATGCATTTGTATCAGATGCTCCCCATGGATCGAACAAACTCGAACTTGATTGTGAAGTCATAGTAGCTTGAAGGGGTTGACCGGCTGGAGCTGCCTTGGATGTTGTTGTGGTAGGTGACGACAGATTAAACGGCGAGGAAACAGCAGGCGGACTTTGCATTGGTAGAGAAGGTACTTTGGCTGCAGTCGGTGCTGGTGCTGACGATGCTGAAGCAAAACTACTAAAACCATCATCACCAAACAGATCGGCCGGAACTGGAACGGCCGCCGGCTTTGGCGCAGGAGGAGAGGAAGATTTCTGAGCGAATGAGAAACTTAGTACGTTTGAAGCACTTGGTACGGGTCCTGGTTTCGGAGCTGGTGGTTTTGTTGCTGTGCTGGAGAAGAAGTCGCCTCCGCCAAGAGGGGGAGGTGATGAAATCTGTGCGGTGCTAGCAGTTGCTTTGCTGGGTACTGTGGTGAGGAAGCTGAGTCCTGTCAACTGAGACGACTGTGGCTGAGGCGACATGGCAGCAGCGCCAGAGGAAAAGCCGAAGGCCGAAGCTGCGGACTGGACAGGCGGAGGGGGGTGTGCTGCACTAGCAGTCGAAAAGTTCATCCCGCCAAAGGCATCTGCAAGCCCGCCAAACGCGTCTTGCTTTGGAGCAGTTGGGGAACCCATCGCACCGAACGACGTCTGACGACCATGTGTAAGTTGAGGTGCTGGCTGTGATTTCGGAGCGCTCGCATACAATGACAATATCGAGTTCTTCAGGTCGCCACGAGGGTTTGTGGTTGTTACTGGATTTGAGGCCGCGCTAGATGGGCGGCCGACACCAGCTGGCTGAGGCGCACCAAAGAAGTCTAAACCCATAAGTGAGTCTTGTGGTTTGGATGGCTTCGGAATGGGTGGCGCAGCAGACTGAATAGGCCTGCTTGAAGGTATGTCTGTAGTGCTCGGCCGGGGTGGAGGATCAAAATCGCCGAAGAGGTCAATGTTGGATTGTGGAGGTGGTGCTTGTACAGGTGCTGGTAGAGCTGTCCTTGTAGGAGCCTGCGGCTGTATTTGCGAGGCACTTCTTTCTATCTTGGCCTTCTCCTGTACAACGTTTAGTGGTACATCGTCGTCATCTCCCAAGGTAGAAGGGTCTGGCATTGGACCATCCATGACCCATCGCTTCGATTCGTACTTTGTGCGGATGAAGTTCTCGATTTTGGCCTCTGAAGGAACATGCCCCGTCTGCAACTTTGCCTCCCAGTACTTGTTCGCTCTCGCGTTTCCCCACTTCAGGATGCTCTGCAATTGCTCGTCGGTCCAGGCATCGAGATCAACTGATTTGACTCGAGAAATATGCGTTCCCATACCACGATGAATTCCTGAACATCGTATACACACAAAGACACCGAGGTTCCAACTTGCCCACCGTGGATGCTTGTTTCGCTTGCAATCTGCACATACTTTGTTGCCTTCTAACTTGACCAGGGCTTTGAGTGTTTGGGCGTTTTGTGCTGCTCGATCGTTGTTCGCGCCTGGGCGACTTCGATTCATTGTGCTCGGTAGATGCGACAAATCGTGTCCGGAAGTTTTACGAGGGTGAGCTTAAAACACGCACAGAGGTGTTTGGCTGGTACCTGGTCTGATCTAGTCGTTCGAAGGCAGCAACAATAGTCGGACCCTTACAGTATGGTGGATAGTGGTGGTTTCAGTTAAATAATGGATGCGGTAATCTGGCACTTGGGCATCCTAGCAATTTAAACATCTGCGCCAAGCGAATCAGGTACTTATTGGAACAACGACCATGACGTTAGTTGTACTCATACAAACGCGATGTCACACCAAGATTACGAACGCACTGATCAACGGGGCAAACACATTCATTCGTAATGTATACAGACTTCACCCGTAGACTTTCAGGTCTTGCTTAAACTCTTGATCTCGCCTACTTTGCCTGCCCATTGCCCGTCTGTGGATCTCCAGAATTGAACTTCAGCGAAACACTATTGACGCAGTGCCTCTCATCAGTTGGCGTATTATAACCTTCTCCTTTGAAGACATGGCCGAGATGACCACCGCAGTTGCTGCACACTATTTCAGTCCTCTCCATGCCGAATGTACTGTCTGTGTGGCGAGTGACTGCACCGGGCAAAGCATCGAAATATGCTGGCCACCCACAACCACTCTTAAACTTGTGCTCAGCTTTGTACAAAGGTGCCTTGCAACCTGCGCAGGTGTAAACACCCTCTTTGGGTTGATGCTTGTCGTACTCGCCCGTGAAAGGCGCTTCGGTACCTTTTTCTCGGAGGACACGAAATTGTTCTTTGTTCAGTACGGCTTGCCACTCTTGCGGGGATCGCTCATCTGGATAAGACATGGCCTCTGATGCTGATTTGGATGTTCCGAAGAGTGCTCCTAGAAATGGGATAGAGGGCATAGACCGGATAGCGGTACGAGTTTGCAATAGTCCAAGTGCTCGGGGACCAGCAGTTTGATAGCGAAGAGTTGCGTTGGAGAACGTATAGAGTGTGCGTATTATCGTCGGGAAAGATGGGAGTCGCATTAGATATACTGTTCGCCTGTTGATTGAGGACAAGTATCGAAAACTGAAGAAGAAAATGATTTGGAAACGCAGTATATTCTAACGAAGCGCAGCTCGTCTGCGCCCACCAATCTATGTCGACGTCATCGATCATTCGCTCGAGCAGTGGATAAACTCAAGCAGATGATGGAATCCATCAGTACGTGTTGGGTTAGCCTGATATGTTCAGCCTTGATGTAGTGCAGATGAGATATCAAATCTCTTTATTGTTCACTAATCACGACATCCTAGAGGACCGCTCATATCTTCATCATGCTTGAATCCCATGTGTCGACGACATGATGATAATAGTGTCATCCAGAAGCCAAGGAACCAAAGATTATAAATCCGCTTGGCAGAGAAAGAAGCTTTCCCGGGACTTGTACATGCCACCAGGCTTAGTACGGATCGAAAACAAATACAATACGCTCATGGTAAGCAGCCGGTACTCTTCAGAAGTCATGACGCGAACTAGTGGATTCAATATTTGGCCATGCATCCAATATACAGCAAGCTTATGGCGATATGTATTGGCTGACCTATAGACGTGCCTGGTTGGTTCCGGACCTGTCAGAGTGAGCCTGATGGGTACATGTATCTCATGACCTGAAGAAGGACCCAGCGACTGAATTGACTCCTCGTACGCACAACTTACTTGAGGTGCTCTTCGAACCATTGAACGGCTTGAAGGAAGGCCGACTCCTTTGCATACACAACCACTCGGTTGTTTAGATCACCACGAACAGCAAAACCGTGTTCGACACCCGAGTATAAGTTGATTTGATATGGCTGACCAGTCTGCTTCAGGATCTCCTCAGACCGGTGTCTCTTCTCGGATGGAAAGATCGAGTCGGTCTCGGCTGCGGAGATCGCGAATGGTCCTTTGATGGCTTCGAGTTCTGCGTCCTCCACGAACGATGGATGAGCACTGTAACCAACATCGATCTGACCCGGCTTCAAGAATCGAACAACGTATTTAGCACCGAAGCAGTAGCCGACAGCGCCAATTTTCTGAAGATCGAGTTAACGACAGAACTTGTCTGATGAGATGAAGTCTTACCTTCACACCATGCTTTTCCTTCATCGCTTTAATACTCTTCTCAATGATAGGGTCAACGACCGGTGGCTTGTGGGCGATCTTCTTCTCACTATACTCTCCTCCCATCCATTTCATGATGTCGAAATCACCAGGTCTGTTCAGTGGGATTGGATCACCGTAGAAGAGATCCGGCATAAAAACAAAGTATCTGAGCTCGATCAGCTTCAGCTTAATGTATCAGTTTGGTGGCAGGCATACCCATTGGCCGCGAAACAATCCGCGATCAATTGAGCATTATTAAACCTATGGCCGAGGACGTCGGTAATTCTGTAATGGTCATCAGCTTAGAGTTGTTACAGCAGCTTGATCGACTGGCTCACAGCAATATGCCATTCTCCTTGGACTTGTCTTTGGCTTCTGAGATGTAGACTTCGAAGTCATCCACGTGTTCGAAACGTCCAACGGGGTTACCCTCATGTTCAACACCTTTGTAGCAGCATGATCCTGGCGGGTTTGATGACATTGTGACGGTGGTGGGAAGCGACTTATTTTAGTGTTCTGTGAATTGGTCTCTGATTATCTAGACCACAGAGCTCAGTTACAGGCAGGTTCCGGCTCTGCTTATATGTTTATTTTCGGATCGAGCAATCGGCTGCCCCACCGATCTGAAGCACAGTCATACTAGTACAGTACCTTGTCTTCCGCTTGCCGAAGGAACTCCAACAAGATTACACAATAGCCTACGCGTGGACCCCAACAAGTCCTGCGAACTCACCTCTTACGTCTGGGATCATGTTGATTCTCAGCATCATGCCTCGTAACCATATGTTTGTGAGTGAAGCTGTAACTCAATGTTGCCAGTCACCAGGTCAATCATCATGAATTTGCGAACCGGTCGGTCCCACCTCATGCCCCGCGTTAACCTCAACATAGGAATCTTTCCTAGCTTCCTTAATTTCCACGTCATCGATCATACTGTACAATCGTACTTTCACGGTGATACAATAATATCTCCGGCACGGGTATGCCTATCAAATATGTTTACTCTAATCACATGCATAAAGGGTGTTCCGAAAAACAAATTTTATCCGTAACTCGTCCGGTGGTCCATGGGATTTGGATAACGAGTCTCCCAAGTAGTAAAAATAATAAATTGTGGTTGAACACAATCAGACAGTACCACCATACAGCACGTACACCATTACTGACTGATTCATACGGCCGGGTACTCAACGTCATGTCTAAGCGCTTCGACACTGATGGCGATATGCTAGATCTCAGGTGGAAAGGTGGGTATTGTCACTCACTGGTGGTAAGCAACGCTTTCCTCAAAACAGTTAGTACACAAATCGATTATCTAATAAATCCTTCAATGAAGTTCCAATAAGGGGCTTCACATTTGCTTCGTCAACGTCTACAACCTCTACAAACTTATCCTTGTCATGCAAACATCAGTCCAAGAATCCCTTCCTACGTACTCTACTTGGGCGTCTTTCGCAGCTGCAGGTCAGCACGCTCAAGGCTTTATTAGCATTGAGACGGCGTAGAATTTCAAGTTCAGCAAGGACTGCAACAGATTCCATTCAAAAATCGTGCGACCACCCAATCTAGGGACAATGCCTTCGTCACTGAAATGGTGACTAATCAGTGGAGCTTTGAATGACGACTATGCCACGCTTCCATCTTCCTTTCCAGCGGCGATCACGATACAGGCGACGACAATCGAACATCAGGATGACGCTTTTTCTAATCTTCGCGCTTGTTTCTTGCTTGTTGATAGTGCCGCTTTATTTAGTCTACAAGCCTCCTACCACGCTTATACGTTACTTTCAGAGTCGGTGGCCAGATGTCCTCTGGCATGTCCCTACCACGAAGCAGATTATTGCATTGACAATCGATGATGCACCCTCGGAGTACACAGCAGATATCTTGCAGACGCTACAGGCCAACAACGCAACAGCTACTTTCTTCATCATTGGCACCCAGATTGCGGGGCGGGAGCAGCGTCTCCAAGAACTTGTCAAAGCTGGAAACGAACTAGGCAATCATGCTATGCATGACGAGCCTTCAAGGTTGCTACCTGACCCTGAGCTATCGCGACAGCTTGGGGCTGTACAAAAGGAGCTCACTACAGTTTACGAAACTGCCGGGGTTGAACAACCTGCAGCTAGATACTTCAGACCAGGCTCAGGGTTCTTCAGCACCAGGATGCGCGGACTTTTGAAAAGACTCGAATATCAACTTGTGCTTGGTAGCATATACCCTCATGACCCGCAGATATCGTATGCTTGGATCAATGCAAGACATATCCTGAGTATGGTACGACCTGGCGGCATCATTATATGCCATGACCGACGACCGTGGACAGCACCTATGCTCAGGAAGGTGTTGCCAGAACTCAAGCGTCGCGGCTATCGTGTATCTACGATTACTGAGCTTGTAAGGGAAGTGAACCAACAGTAGAACGGCTGGTAGACATTACCGGCCCTACTAACAATAGCAGCTCTTCCACCACACGATTGTTCTCAACGCAATTCCTAATCGTGCGACACTAAAAGAGAATTGCAGCATTCCAGAATCACTGCGCAGTTCAATAATGCCCCACCAGAAAATCAGGGCAGTGAATTTCTGCAAATACAGGTTTCGGCGAGCTTTTGCATGACAATTCACAAGATAAATGGATTGCCAGAGATCATTTAGGGATTGTTACCACGTGTGGGTCCCAGGTAGTGCCGAGTTCATAATTGTCACCTGCATAAGAACAAAGAGGCTTGCTATCTACACGTGTCAACCGTCCTCTAACTCTGAGCTTGACTCGATTTGAATTCAAGTATCTATTACAACCTTGGCGTCAATTTGACGTTGAGAGCCGGCTTCTCCCACAGAATATAGGTCGGTTGTGCAGATATCCACGTATCAGATTTACTGTCTGGCACCAGTTGCAACTCGAATGTCCACAGCAGTTTCGAGAGGATCAGTCTCAGCTCGGCATAAGCCAGACTAAGAAAGGAGTGTTAGCATAAACCATGAAATTGAAGTGTTGCGGGTGTGTGGGGCTGTAGGGGTGAGAGAGGAAGAGGGAGTGGGAGAACTTACCTCTTGCCTATACAGTTTCGAGGCCCAAAGGAAAAGGGCTGCATGACTTGCTTGTTATCGTTTGCGAACATGACGGCTGGAATGTCGTCCTCGGCATGCATCTCTTGTGGCAGCCAGCGCTCGGGAAGAAACTTTTCGGGTTCGTGCCAGTTACGGGCGTCGTGGTTCGTGGCGAACGGGTTGACGCCGACCGTGGTGTTGCCTGGTACCCACGTTCCTTCGATGACCTCGCCTTTGCCGGGCACGATCCGGGGGAATACATTTTAACAGGTATCTGCAGACCTTATGAGAAGATCTCGTTACCGTATAATACCCACTGCATAATCCGGACAATGGATAAAATTTCGGGTTGAGATAGACATGACATCGGGGTCGGACCGTACGACTCGTTGCAAGGAAGAAGTCCAGAGCGCATCTCTTTGCACAGCGTGCAACAAGATGACATTCCTCAATATAAGCTTCATCGAATGGATATCAAGCTTGCTTGGAGTGTCAATCTGGGGAAGGTTTCACTACGTCGGAGACTGATTTTGAACTTGTCAAGCCACCTGGGTCCTCAGGCTTTTTAACATATACCATGGCAACAGCACATCCCCATCAGGAGAAATTGAACACCGTCCATTGCGAGGAAGGAGTCACAGAGGATCATGGCCTGCATGCTGAGCACATCGTTCGACCCTGTTACCTTCGCAGCAGTCTGTTCTTGGGTTCGATGACAACCGTTGGGATGGGCTTACTTTCTGCGATCGCAGGGTTTGCTTGTGTCGCGCCAACACTGACCCTGATAAACGACGACATCGATCCAAGCACAAACATCGTCTGGGTGTCCCTGGTGTACCCCTAATGATTACGATAGGTTTAACTGTCGTCGGACGCTTTACCGATAGCTTCGGGTGGAGATATACTTTCATTGGAGGCGGTGTTTTTGGTGTTGTAGGCAGTATCATATCCGCCACTGCCCACGGCGTCAACGCGCTCATAGCCGGCATGACTTTTACTGGCCTTGCGGCTTCTACACAAGTTTCTTACTTCCATGTGATGGCAGAACTGGTAACGCTGTCATGTACGTCTTCGCCATTCCACGCGGCGCCTTCTCTCCAGCAATCGCCAATTCTCTGGTTGCCCACACCAAAGCAGATTGGCGTGAATGCTTCTGGTTTGTTCTTGGATTCAACGTCGTTGCTCGGGTGTGTTGGGTTTTGTCTTACCGACCTCCAACATTCCAAATGAAGCACCAGGGTCAAAGGAGAAGAGATTATGCCAAACAGTTTGACTATATTGGTCTGGTCCTCTTTGCCGGAGGGTTTCTTGTTTTTCTCTTGAGCTTATCGTGGGGTGCATCGGCTTATCCCTGGAAGTCGGCATATGTTATGAGTCCGATGGTTGCGGGTTTTGTGGCACTTGCGGTGTTGGTTCTTTGGGAATGTTTTAGGGTTAGAGCCATATTGCTGAAAGGGGCCAAAGTTCAGCCTTAGGCACTATGCACATTAAGGATACAGTACTACATACTTGTGCCAATAAGGAAAGTGACATGATTCATGTAAGCTCCTTCACCCCAACTATTGGGAGAAAACAGTTTACGGTACGCTAGAGACACAATGTCGGGGTCACCAACTAAGCTGGGGTTCAGTACTCAATGTGAGGAATTGGCCAAGTTACCATACCAGTCGCTGACTAACGACATATAGCCTTCGCCTATGTACACGATACCACTGGTAGTTGCAAATATAAACAAGCTCACCGCACACCTCTTGTGCCAATTGCAGCATAATCGAGCACCGCTTCCCATCAAGACATTACTCGTTTAACCGGAAACCATGTCTGAGCACGTTACACATAGCAGAACGTCTACTACCATCAACAAACCTATCCAAGAGGTCTGGGAGTTTGTGACTGTTACGGCCAACTGGGTGAGATTGGGGCTTGGACTATGGAAGATTCACGGCGCAAAAGGTGAAGACGATACTGAGCCGACATCGCGCCGGATGAAGGTTGGCAGCATTTTCTCAAATACAGTACACGCGCATGCCCAACGGATTTGACTTTGTCGGGGATTGGATTATGACCAAGTCCGACGCTCCTCATACATGGGGGTTCGAATCTGTCAAATGGCATGGTCCTCCGATACCTACTGATATTGAAGCAATATACACGCTCGAAAAGATCGATGAAAACACCACTAAATGGTCGAGGCACCATATCGATACCATGAGTCGAGCCAGGAAATCGGAGGTCGATTCTCTCGAAGGGAGCAGCGATCTCGAGGAGGAATACCCAAAGGTCTCGAAGAGCTTTATTGACACCGGGAAAACTGGTCAGGAATCTTATAACTCTAAACCTCCGCACCTTCCAGGGTGGCTCGACACTCTCAAAGCGACCGAGTGCTGCACAAGTCGAGCCAGGTACCAGTTAACCCAGATGTAACCTTGAAATAGTAACTCTTATACAAAGTATTGATTGTCATACTCAGTCCTCTTGATCAAACCTAATTGCTCCGTCCCGTCATCAATGCTACTCTCGTGTTGCAGTTTGAACGCTGTTAAGATTCGACACGGCCTTGTGTTCATTACATTATATATGCATCCGAGGATCACCCCAGGTTTCCCGACTTCTACCACGGAATTCCTTTACGATCTCGGCAGGTTCGGCAGGTTCGGCAAGTTCGGCACCGACATAACCCATGCAGTGCTACTAAGTAAGTGCTATATACCGGGACATAATTTGTCTAAAACTGCACAATAAAGCTTTCGAAGCCGTGGTTTCATTGCATGTTGTTGAACTGCACAGTTCGACCAGAAATACTAGTCCTGAGCGACGTGCGAGATTCAGCATTAATCAATGTCTTTGGCTTAGCCCAGAAATACTTGCTTGCGTTGCTCCTATTTCGAATCGACTTACGAGATCGAGTACTGTATGTAGTAGGCTTTCACAAGTGTTCGACATGGATGTTTATGAGTAGTGAGCCGCACCTATATTTAAAGGGCCAAGGCGTTCAGTGTTACGGCTACCAAATCGCGTCAGATGAAGACTGGTCGCCCGGTCTGCCTGGTGAACTTCACCTTAATCGAAATGGCACCTTTACCCAAAATGTCTAGCCTAATCGTTGCTATACAGAACGCCCTGATCCCCGGAAATTGCTAACGTCGGCAGGAGCTGACTCGCCACTCCGAGCCGGAAGCGGTATGGTACCGAGTCGAGACTCCTATCGGTGATTTCGTCTCTACAGTACAACGATTAAGGCAGCGTGTGATTGACTCGTACCTGCTCGGCTAGGAAGCGGCGAGTCAGCTCCTACCAGCGTTAACAATTTACAGGGATCAGAACTGTCTAGTAACTGGCCAGGCCTGTGGTGTTTTCAAAGGCCGTGTGGTCTGCACTAATACCCTGGAGACGGAGTTGCTTAATCATTCAAGGTGTCCGGAATTATGCTTCAAGACTGGTACCAGTGCACAAAGACACGCGCGGATCACACGGCTCCCGCTTCGGCATCGTTCTAGATGCGGTCAAAGGAGCTTTACTATCTATCCCTCGATATGGGCACAAAGACCTTAATGGCGGTCGACAACTCTCGGCTGCCGCATTTTGGTTTCTTATCGAGGCCAACTTACGCCACATCTTTCATCTTTCGTGATCCCATATACAGCTCATGCATGCTTCATCAACCTTGGTATGTGAATCGCTCAATACTCAGCCTCATGCTTTGGTACTTGCTGGACAATTACAACAATCGGATCACTTCAAGTATTTTCCATCGCCTTCGCCTCAAGCGCATATAGTGGTATGTCCTAGAAGACGTCCTTTCAAATGTAGCGTTGGTCTAATTAGCTTTAGGTGCTCTTATACAACTTCACGATGAATTACACGCAAGTGAAGGTCTACTGATAGCGGGAATCAGCCTCTTTGTCTTGGGCTTCGCCGTCGGGCCTCTTGTTTCAGCGCCGTTATCCGAGCTCTACGGCCGCCAAACAATCTTTGCTGTCGCCTACGGCATTTGCACATGCTTTGCTCTCGGCTCTACTCTATCTCACAACGTTGCAACTCTTCTCGCCACGCGCTTTTTGGGGGGCGTTTTCGGGTCGACACCAATCGTAAATGCGGGCAGCGTCATTGCGGATATCTTTGCTGCCGATGAACGAGGCAGAGCTCTCGCCTTGTTCTCTCTAGCTCCCGCATTAGGACCATGCCTGGGACCAATCTGTGCAGGCTTTTTGGCAGAAAATGCAGGATGGAGATGGGTCATGGGCCTCATTACTGTGCTGACCGGAATTTGTTGGATCCTCGGTATGGTCCTCGTACCGGAGACCTACGCGCCAGTACTGTTGAGGAAGCGAGCGAAAGTTCTTACAGAACGCACTGGAAAGATCTACTTGACTAAGTCAGACATGCAGACGGGCCCAATCAAGTTCAAGAGCTTGGCCAAAACAGCCATGACCCGCCCCTTGGTTCTTCTTTTTCGTGAACCTATCGTCTTGCTACTTAGTATCTACCTTTCAATCATCTATGGTAAGCCTTCTTTGAGCCTTCACTTATACTTGGCTTTGAACAACGCGCTCATTCCTGACCAGGCACATTATACCTTCTATTTGGCGCCTATCCCTTCGTTTTCAACCGCGTCCGTGGTTGGTCGGAAGGCGTTGCAGGCCTTCCGTTTCTGGGCGTTGCGGTAGGCCTATTGATGGCAAGTTTCTTCGGCAGCTGGACCCAAAAATTCTACAACCAAACCGCGGCAAGGAATGGAGGCACAGCACCACCTGAGGCTCGCCTCCTCAACGGCATGGTAGGTGCCGGCATGGTTCCAGCAGGAATGTTCTGGTTTGCCTGGACTTGTGGACCAACGGTGCATTGGATAAGTCCAGTTCTTGCAGGCATTCCCTTTGGTTTCGGCATGAACTTGCTTTTTCTGTCGGTCAATTCTTACCTCATCGACAGTTACACGGTATATGCTGCATCGGCATTGGCGGCAAATGGTTGTCTCAGGAGTTTTTTTGGCGCCGCTTTGTGAGTTCATCCCCTCACTTCCATTGCCCATTGTATCACTCTACGCAACTTGTTGAGGTAGGAGAGAATGGCTGGGCTAACACCACTGCAGTCCTCTTTTCACAATTCAGATGTACGAGAACCTTGGTATTCATTGGGCCAGTTCAATTCCAGCTTTCCTGTCGTTGGCCTGCGTACCATTTCCATTTGTTCTCTACAAGTATGGTGCTCAGATACGAGCTAGATGTGTGTGGACTGCCAAAGCTGAGGCAGCATTGCAAGCACTGCGACAGTCAGCGGCGAGTACTGTCAAAACTGCGGAAGTACCCGCTGGCCGCCCCGAAGACTATGCTAGCACTGAACAAATAGACGAGAAGGTGCTCAGCCCTAGTGTTACGACAATACGAGATCTGGAAAAAAGTACTTGAGGAGAGAGATATGAGGGGTCGAGATGTCGTTATCATGCATGTAACGGGAGCACAACTAGGCGAAATTGACACAGAAAAACGGCAACCCCGTAAAACTCTAGACATTGTGCTATCTGAGGACTCTCTTACTGCTCTAAGCTACTGCGTCTCCTTACTTCTAATAACTTCCAGTGAAGGAGTCTTATGACTGATTAGCAGCAGGGCTTCTGCTTATGCCACTCACAACCAAACGATTCTTTCGAACCACGATGACCGATGACGCTGACGTCGCGCTTGTGCATACACTCACGAATGAGCTGCACGACCTTAGTCGATTTTGGTGGTAAGTCAGACTGGGAGATATTCCGGAAAATGCTTCATGATAATCGGCGGCCTTTCTTGCCGTTCGCTGGTCATATATGCGATTTCCGGATGACTGGATTCGTCTGCTTCAGGAGTTCTTCCTCGTCGCGTTACCGGCGCAAGTATCCATGTAGGAATTCCCACACGTCTCAATGCAAAACAAGGATTCTAGAAGCACAGTCCTTGGGCTGCATAACAAAGAAAGATATCTATATATACGGCCTCACGTCTCGAAGTTCAACGAGCGTATTTAGTTTTGCAGATCGCTATCTTGGATGATACAGTAATTGGGTACACCAACGCAGACGTTCATAACGTCACACCAGATATTTTCTGCTCGTAAGTACCCGCTCAAAACACCAGTGTAGGGCAAGCCGGTGCTTCTCTTAGACTAGTTCCCATGGGCTTTGCTCAAGCGATCGCATCGGACCTAATAAGTCTAAAATGATAATTACGCTTTCTATTGATACTTTTAATACCGTTCGGTAGAGCTAAGTAGTCCGGATACGGTTACGAATGTAGTTAGGATAGTCTTCCAGCCATTGTATATATTCAGACTATAATTATTGGTGGTTGAGTATACTAATGGATGTTAAGAAGTACTTGGGTTACAATTCTCGGCTTATCTTATCTACTATATGTCCACTAACCGAGACTTACGGGAGCTTTTGAGTGGAAACGATATAAAGGAAGGAAAATTACTGGTACGATCCCGTAATATAGGCTATCATTAGTATCTAGCTCTACGTCTAGTAGCTGAAAATGTTTATGAATTGATGTAACCTTATAGTAATCATCTACTGCTCTTTTTGAGTACCTATCAGCTCTCCATGACATTGGGACTAGTAGTAATAACTTGTGAAATTGTTGTTGTCATGTCATACCACTTGTATCCATAACAGATTGGTCGGGTACTGGGCGGAACGATGAAAAGTCGAATCCTGCAAATTCCAACCGAAATAGTAGTCGGTGCTTGCTTCGGATTCAAGAGCTCATAGTCCAAGGTGAACTGCAGTCCACGCCATTTTCCATCATCAAAAATCTGGTAGAGCGTTGGTCACTCTGAAATCTAATCAGGCCCTGAGTACCATAGTTCCGACCACTTCTCCAAAGTCTACCTGTGGGGCGCGGTCAGACAGCAGCAGCGGCAGCTTCTGCGAGAAGTCTTGAACATGTTGAGTCTTCATATGAGCATCTAGAGCTCCTTTGTTTTTGTAACTGTGGAGTTGTCAGTGAGATATTGCTGATATTCATATGGACAGTGGTATATGTACCTCTCGACGAAGATGATTTGATCACTACCATCTTCAGTCTTGTTTTTTATAGCGAAATAGACCATTACATCTGGTTCTTCGCGCTGGGTCGTCTGTGTAAGCTCTTCGATGAGAGTCAAGAGCTAGTTGCTTGTGTTACATGTTTGTCCCATCACTTATACTGAACCACGTAAAAGCCAATAGAGGACTGTAACAGGAATGAGGGACTAACTTGCTCTAAGCTGTCTTCCTTCGGATATAGTTTAGCGACCATGGTGACGGTCTCTGAAGTCATGGTTGGACTGTCTACAATAAAGACACGTCGTTGGCAGGGTCTGATAGTGTGAACGGATCTCTGTGGTGATAGATTTCGATCTTTTATTGGTTACCTTATATAAGAGTGCTGAGTTACTGTTAATGTCACGAATGCTAAGATCAGAGTAGCAGTCAAGAACGACCACACTTCAACAATCCCGCGAGCCTAAAGTCGCGGAACCAATCCCGAGAGCTTATACAATCCCGAGGGCTTACTGCACCTCGTTTCTGTTAGACTTTTCTGAATACATAGCATGTGTCAGTCAGCCTTTACAGTAGATACTGCCGAAGCCCACAAGTCGTATGCAGGCTTTCTCCTTGTGCTACTTTGACACAACAGCGGAGGTAGAGCTCTAAGCAGTAACCTGCTCGATACATCATTCAGTGATAAGACCATACAAATCTTCAGCACCGGCACGACTTGCGAAAAGACGTCCATCCGGAAAATTGATTTGACCAGCTTGTTCAGCTTGTGTTGGCGGATCTGTACTCAATGACGTTTGAAAATCAATCCACCATGATCAACACTGACAATCTATTGCTTGGTAGTTCAGCATTTGTCAGTAGACCATGCCATTTGATGCTCCAATCTCTCTTGAGCCTACAATATCCACTGTGAATTAATCTTTTCAGCCTCAGCCATGGCCGCCTTATGTTGTGACAGCGCTTTCATAAAAAGGCGGTCAGGGACATGTCTACCTTTCTCAACGCCATCACGCCTCAACATGCGTACATCACATTCCTTCGAGTGTGAGAAGTCTTCAATGTTAATAGCAGCCCGAAAGACCAGAGCTAATCCAACCCCGGTGTGCAATATCTGTGATTTTGCATCCATCACTGACGAGATAGCCACTTTCACTGAAGCTCAATTGTTTGTCAAGCACATGGTACAGTCTTCTAACTTCGTTTTGACAACGTGGAAGTGGATTCTCCATTGGTTCTGGTGCGTAACGGAAAAAATGTGTTACCTGGCATTGCATTGGGGTGATATCACAATTCTGAAAGAACAGCCGGTTATTGAGCTCGTAGTGCTGCTTAGAGAAACGTGGAATAGGAATTCTCATAGCCATCAGTAGCTGTCCACCCGATGGTACAAGGCGTTGTTTTGTGAGTACTCCCTGCTTGACAGCAACTTACCGGTTCTCTTGATCATAACGATCAATCAGATATAGCATAATACTTCCCAACTCGAACAATTCATCACGGTCCCGTCTTCGTGCAAGTCCGTCAACGCAGCAATCCTCCTTTTGGGATTAATCTTGAGGAAGGCGTCTTCCTTTTGCTGTCCTTGGCTTACAAATATCTTGGAGACTTCGTATTGCAGACTATGGAGTTGCGATACTTCCGGCACAGCAAAATGTTTCCAACCTTAATGAGCAACTGAATTTGTATGGAAATATTGATTATGTCCTCGACGGTTTGTAGTAGACGACACGTGTTCTATCAAAGAGACTGGACTGAACTCTGAAGCAGATAATGCAAAGCTAGCTCCGGGCTCTGACCTCCCAGACAGCTGGTTCCTGGCTCGTGGCGTTGAGCGAAAAGACATTGCTAGACAATATGCCATCAAGCTGTCAGCCGATCCACATATGCATATTTGGATGTATCCCAGGAACAATCTAGTTACAGAGGCTACGTGGCACAGCAGGTCAACCAGATTTGATCTAGGTGAACAACACTTCTGTTCGATGTCGCAGAAGCCGAGCTGGACAGACTTTTGGAAGACTTCCTTAACACTAACGTGTTGCAGCAGGCGGAATGCATCGAGACAGTATGGAGAGAAATCACGTCAATCCTTGCCCTCGATCCCGAGGGAACTTCTGTTGAGCTGATATCGATCGTGAACAACCCTCTTGTGGCCAAAGCTCAGCCTCCACAGCCTCATCGACGTAGCTCTCTCGGCTTCATGATGAACTGTGTTAATTCCCTGAAGACCGCTAAATGGTATCAGTCGTACGGTAGGTCTATTGATGCAAATTAAAAGGGTTCAAGTTTGTTAACTGACTGTACAGGAATGGCTCACGATTCAGGGGTTGACTTTAGGAATTTACCTCCTGGTATTTGATCCGACTGTGGAATAGGTGGAAAGGGTCACTTCATGAACTAGATGAAATCATTCTCTTACCACGGGAGCGTATGGACCGACTGTCACTTTCGAGGAGAAAGAAACCCTAGTCACATGCATCTAGAGCTGCTGGAGTACGAGGAGAACGGAAGTGAGTTTCCACTACCTTACAGTTCGAAAAGGATTTGGTTTGACTTTGACTTTGATTTTGCGAGCAGGTCAGCTAAAAGATCCAACACGGTATCGAAAAGGTAAAAGCTTGTTAAGATATTTACATTCGAGTCTATTTTCCTTACAAACCTACAAGTATTGCTAGGTACTGTATGAAGACTCCGAGTTTCGTGGACGCGCTACGACTCGTGAAGGAGAGAGACTCCAAAATCTACATTGAAGAGCAGAGAGATAACGTTATTTCTTCCGACGCACGTTGGCAAAATCTTCCGAAACTGACACAATGAGCTAGGTGCATTAAAGCGGGATGACTCCCAACGTCTATCCTTTTGGTGATGTCGACGGCAATCCTCTAATTTTGTAAGGCTCTGCCATGTCTTCCCGGAGATTTTGCTGACCAAGACTTGGTCTTTAGGAAACAATGGTATCAGCATAGAACCTGGAGGAAGAGAGCTTAGGGTGAAACAGGACTTATAACAACATTTCAATACCAATAGATTACGCTATTTACATTGTTGACTACCCGTAGTGCGGAGGGTCGATAACTATATTCACAGAGATCTAAGAAGGGTGTAACTGAAGTTCAACAGATGCCGATCGTCTCCTCCAGTTGCCCTCCTGGAGATTAGAAACAATCATATACTTTCCGCTTTTCCTCTTTCCCAATGAAACAAGAATGTATTGGTATGAGAACCATACAAGACCTCGATAGCAAATGCCTTTCGCAGCACGATATAAATCTGGAACGAGTGTTTAGACACATCGCCGGAGAAGCAGTGGAGGCGACGTCATTGATAGGCCATGCGGTATCACTGTTGTGCTCTCCGTTCTCATTATCTCTGCCTTTGCTGGTTTTGTACCCTGATAATAGTCCTAAGGACACTCCGATATTGCTATAACCAGATCTCTACTCCTCGTCATGACTACTTCAGACAGCAGATATGTACCGCGCCTGGACTCGATAAATTGCTCAACTGTAGATTGAGGTGTCGGATGCTCATGTTTAAACGTTAGAGAACAAGCTGAGCGTGCGCCTCACACGACTTTTTCTCACTGGGTAGCGTGCTGGTGAAGGAAGGATACGTTAATTCTACGTCGTCCACATAGTTAAACTTCTCACTGCAACTTTGTAGACACATGTATGATGTGGTATACACTTCAAGAGCTCAGCCACCAAAACCAATGGCAGTCGTAACACAAACCAGAAGTGGTCTAATCTTACGAGTCGTAGTGTACTTAAGATCGCTTTGACGCATGTCTTGTGCGGAAAATTTACTCCACCAGTAAATTCCGAAATTCCAGCACGGAGGCGCCACCGTATTAGTCAATCCCGAACGCCTCTATGCCAAGGTAGGATTGACCCCCTAGTGCGTGGTATATACGGCCTATGCCATGGTAGCCACGAGGATACTACCTATGTTGACCAAAGCTGCGTCATGTAATGGCAGAGACCGGGCTACTTCGAACTGCCCAGCGAGCACAATATGCCTGCACACGCTGCAAAAAGCGGAAAGTGAGGTGCATTACCTTCGAACTGACTGGACCATGTACGATATGTCTTAAAGGCAAAGAGCAATGCATATTTCCGCCAAGATTAGCACGGTATATAACCTGTCCATCAAGCAGATAACAACTCATATGTTCTTGCAGTAGCTGTTCCAAAATCAGCTCTGCCGACTGCAAAACAAACTCTTCCCGGAGCTTACACGAAAATAGCATCATCGACAAAGAAATCGTTCAAAAAATCCTACCAACCATCAGTTCAAACGACATTGCAGCTCGAAAGCTGGTCCCTGGTCCTATTCCGGCGTCGCATGAGTACGGTGGCAAGATTGCAACCCTGGGTAATGGCGATTGCAAGGCCAACACGGAGTCTCAACCAAATCCATCAGAGGATAAACAGAAGTTATTTGAGCCACGGCTCTTCACTGTGTTGGCCGAGCTCGTTCAGATCTTCTTAGTTTCTCATCATCCTATGAATCCGGCACTCACTCAGGCAGACATCGAGTCCTTGTGCAACTATAATACTAGGACTCCAAGAGATCAATTACTTCTCAATGCAGTCTTGTATGTAGCCGCAGACTTCATTGACCCAGTGCGACTGGAACAAAGTGGTTTTCATGGTAGATCAGATGCTCGAAGGAAACTGGCTCAAGAATGCATGGTAAGCCACAAGATGAAAAGACTTCCTCAACAGTTATTAACATTCAACTTCAGAGTATCTTCCAAGAGCACCAAGCTATCGATACAATTGCTACCATACAAGCTTTCCTCCTACTATCGTATAGCGATGATGTACTGAATGGTTCGGCCCTGGTTCATGTGGCAAGGGAGATATTCTGCAACACCGCCCTGAAACTGAACTTACGGCACATAAGCTGTGAACAACATCAATCTGACCTGCAGAGACATCATTTTATACGGCGGCTATGGTGGCTCTGTTTCACCCGGGATCAAGAAATTTGTTGGCGGTACAACCGCGAACCAATTATCGACTCGAAAGGCATGAATTTGCCTATGCTGAACCATGCAGACTTCGATGCCTTCCTTTCTCTGCCCTTGGAGAGTAGTAACCCTAACCTGGCCCCGCTCTTTTCTTCCGATAGCCGTTTATCTCAAGTTTTGAACACTATCTGCATGCAGCGAGTAAAGATGTATCACAATCTTTCTACAACCCTACAAAACTATGTAATCGATCGTGACACCACCACCACCGATCTCCCACGACACCGAACACATCATCGTTTAGTCTTGGACAGGCTCCTACGATGGCACAAAACTACCAAGGTCTGCCTCCCACCTTCGGAGACTATTTTCAGTGGTGACAGCGACGATCAATACATCGTCTCTGTTCACTATGCAGGCATTCTACTTTGCGTTCTTTTCCATCTCATCGACGTGGCGCGAGGTATCATTGCAGGTGGTCAGGACGGCAGCGCCAGTGACAGAGGTCAGCTGGTTTCTATTGTCCAGCAAGCATTCCAACAGCTATGCCAGCTATGTCACAAGATTTGTGCTAACGGACACATCCGCTTCATGGGTACTGACACGGTTTTGCGAGCAGTATCATTTCTGGTCTCGTCTCGATTCGACACCCATCGCGAAGCGTCTATATTTGCGCAAGGTTTGAAAACCATGCTGAAGCTTCCATGCATGCTCGCCAATGCAAACATCGTCGAAAATTTATTGCAAGCTCTTCTCACTGCGACGTTGCCCAGAACCAGACTGTGCGAACCTGAGAAGAATCCTGCTTCCGCTGGTCCGGGTAATACTCCCGCATATGTTGTTATCCCGACTTCTACTGACAGTCCAAGGACCAGTACTTGTGACGAAAATGATGAGGAAAGCGTCCAAACAGACTGGACGGTCTGGACACCAATGGACAATTGTACTGAACCCGTTGTTACTCAAGTCAAATCAGAGGACCTTTTTCTTCTCGAGGAATTTTTGCACCTCTAAAGTAGTACTTGGAATACGCTTCAAAATGCTATTCTTAGCTTCGATAGACTAATACCATATATTCATAGCTTTATATATGTCTAAAGTGGTCTTAGGAGTCTATTATAAGGTTTGGACGTAGACTAGAACTTTCTATAATAAACTGCTAGACATATATTAAGTACACTAATATCAGAGTACCGCCTAGCAGGGCGGTCAGGATAGTCGTCGAACTCGGGAGTGTGTAATTCTAGCTATTGGTACTCACGGAAAGCGAGTCAACGCCTGGGAGAAAGCAAGACTACGTTGGGAATGTCCAGGTGGCCGCTCTATCCGGGGTCGGATCATATGCGAGGTTGCTTCCATGGTTCCCTTCTCTGTCACGGTGTCTCCAAATGGTGGTTGGTGACAACTAATGTAGTTTTTTATTTATAAAAACCGGTGACCAACAATGTTGTTCAGTCCGGATAATCCGATTGTTCGCCAAGAAAGATAGTCCAACAAGTCCTCAAATTTCTTCCTCCGCGTAGGAGATGATGAGAAAAAGCGTGAAATAGCTAAGTCAAGTTCTTTGTTATCGCTAACTACGTAAGAGGAAAAAACAGAGAAGAAAGCAGGAAGATCTGGGCGACCAATTAGCTGGCTCTTTCGGATCTCGGAAAGAGATAGTGGCTAGACTGGTGTACTCCCCAGTCGGTTCTCCAGCCGTGGTGGGTTTAACGCTGTGAGGGTTCCTCACGCTCCGGACAATCATAAAGTCTTGGCGGACAATCCGGGTGAGCGGGCGAAAAGTGACTACACTAGTGACTATGCAATTCCGTGGTATTACGACTCGCTTATACAGCACATATCTGATAGACACGTACGTACCATGATGATCGTAGTAATAGTCGTACGGTAGACTCAGCAGAAACGATTACTGGTCCGTTACGACGTGTATTGTCTGGTCTTTCCACCAAGAATTCACCAACATTCTACATACCTACGTACAAAACAATTCTACCGTTGTGAAAGTATGGTTATGTTCTTCAACTCATGCAAGATCTAATTCAGAGTGTAAAGAGAAGCTATGGCGCAAGCGAAAGGACTGTCCTTTATGGACTATATCAGCGTCTTAGGTGCAGCGAGTAAGGCAGGTGAGTGAGCGTCCCACACGAAGATGAGAAGCCTGAAACACTCTGGTGGCTCGCTGCTTCTTATGCCAAGTAATGTCAAGTGAACGCCAGACTAACGACGATGCACAGTACTATCTTTGGTCTTAGCCATGGGAACCGGGTTATTCCGGGGATCTTCAGGAGCATCTACCTACAAGTCCCATGTACTGCTCGCAGCTCTCCGAAGTTTTTCGCACAGCACTACAGCGCACCAGATGCAGTAAGGGATGTCTGGGCGTTTGTGTATGGTCACAGCTGAGTTGTTTGTCTAGGACGCTTAGCCCAAACACTGTGCAGGTATACGAGGCATTTGTCAAAGAAAAGTCGTTACCGAGTGCAATTACGGGGCTTGCTGATGGTTCGAAAGCTTGCTGGCTAGGTGATGCAAAGGCACAGAAAGTCTTATTGTTTCTCCATGGTAATGCCTCATAATCTGATGATGATGTTTGTCTTGGTTTGCTGACAAGACAACTCTAGGAGGAGGTTATGCAGTTTCAGCCTCGAAGTACCATATGGAAGTGCTGTTTGAAACGTTGTTGTCCGCACGAAAAAGTGGGATTTCTCTAGCGATCTTGCTCGTTGCATACGGTGGGTGACCCCTTTCCACTTTCCTGTTAACTCTCAGTCAGACTTGCTCTTGAAGATATGCGGCTCACTTAAAATACAGATCTAGCACCAGAAGCGCAGTACCCATTCCAGATCAAGCAGGCGGTTGATGCCTATAACTACTTGACAGAGTCTCTCAGAAAATCGCCTACAGATGTGAGTTGATTTGAACTTCATTTCATGACTTCTCCCCATTCTGTAACGACATCACGAACTGTGAGCACACAAATCTAACCAACCATGCCTCCTCAGATAATCCTTGCCGGAGACTCCGCTGGTGGCAATTTAGCCCTGGGCTTGTTGTCTCATCTCACCCACACGCACCCGAGTCTTCCCACCACTGTGATGGCTGAGCCGCTGTCAGCTGTAATTCTAATCTCCCCATGGGTTACATTCAACCTGTCAGCCCCGGCCATGAAGACGAACGAGTACAAAGACTGTCTCGACCAACCAACTCTGGAAATATGGGGCAACGCGTACATCGGCAACGCCCCTCTAGACAATTTCAATTGCCCACTGAATGCGGAAGCGAATTGGTGGAAAGGGTTGAAGGCAAATCGTGTTTACATTGTTGCAGGACAGGACGAAGTTTTCATCGACGACATTGCTCAGTTTGCTAAGATTCTCAAGGTACGGCATCTTTCTCTAGCTACCCGTACTCTCCTGTTGTGATTTGCCAGCGGGGAGAACCCCTTTTCACGAAAGTTGAGCTAACACGGTGTCTACATAGGCCTCCGTACCTAAAGTGACGTACGTTGCTGTGCCGGCGGAAGCACACGATTCGCCAATGCTTCACAGGATGATGGGAATGCAAGAAGCAGTTGCAGAGCGCACATTTCGGGACTGGGTGATTGAGAGCTGCAGGTAGGCCATAACGTGTTGGGGGAGGGGGGGCATTCTCTTGCCTCGCGAGCTGTAGGACATGAAACAGTTGAGGAAGCCGTGGACAGTCAGTCCCAAGTACAGTAGGTCTTCTTGATGCCGTCTTCCGTCCACAGCTGCTTTAGGATAAATCTTGACACCATTCGGGTTTTTGAGACCCATCGTGGAGACTCTGGGGCAGGATGTCAGCTAGGTACGTATTTTACATCACACCACATAACTTGTACGTCCATGAAAATTGGTGTATATCACTCACGAGCCTGGAAAACTTTCAAACTCCGTTGCTAAGATGATATAGTCATAATCTCTCGACTGTTCTTCCTCTCCGATGAGTATACCGCTGCTCGTGAGGTTTTTAACCGAGGTCGCATTCAAGTCCACGATTTCGACGTCGGATTTATCAAGTATCTCGTCATAACCATGCTCTAAAGGAGATCGTTTAGTCAGAATAGAGGAGGGTACGGTGGTTCTATAGGCGTCATCAAGTCTCGTTTGACGGGACCAGAGATTCACGCTCTCGTTTTCTTTGCCCAAAAGTTGTACGTCATCCGGTTTGCCTTGACGTTAGCATAAATTTTCCTTGTAGTCTGAGGCACCGAAGCCGAAAGAGCCAGGTTTCTGTAAATGTGAGTTTCGACCGGCTTTGAAGAGCGCCCCTTAAAATGGCTTGCTTCCACGAGTCTTGTTCACTGTCGGTAATGGTCCGTTGTCCCAGTGGTAGAACAAGATGTCAGATCACCGTACAGACGTGAGGACGGACGTATGTGTGGACTTATGAGTTCTCGTGAGCCATCTGGTTTCTTGAGAAACTGTCCAGAGGCTGACGTTAGGGCGAACGAAATACGTGGGTACATACATACGTGGTACGTGCGTACACTGAAGATCAACTTCGTTGCTCTGCTGAGCGACCAGTCACCTCCGTACGGACATGCGTATATACGTAAGATATCCATCGTCATGCTCTCGAAGACCCGAAAACTGAGTACGTACGTACAGCTGTTAAAGAATGACAGACATATGCAGATAGATGGAATCGTAAGGTATCGAGTCAGAGAAGATGACCGGAGAGCTTGAGCAAATCTTGCTACTCCTACCGTCGCCCGTGGATCAGTCAAATAGTATAATAAAGATGAGTAAATGGTTGTGGCTTGCAGAGGACAGAAAGCGGCCCATAGGCCTCACACGTGAGATTTTCAGGCATTGAACGCGCATCCCCGCGCCACGGACATAGACGTTGATGTCTTTTTCAACCATCTATTCATGTATGTACGAGAGGAACGATAAAGCGAATTGCTGTCGTGCATGAAAGTGCATGTCTTGGTCGAAGCTGTGATGTGAATACGTACGTAAGTACTATCTCGCCCATAGCCTGCCCGTAGATTACATGTCAACATGTTATCAGTATAAGGTCAGCAGGCTGCTGATATACTGCTGACATACTATTAACAACGTGTTGTTAGCACGTGTAACACGTTAAAATTAACTTTATATCCGTAAATATGTCAGCAGCCTGCTGATATTATACTGACAACATATCAACATTATATCAACATTATATTGGTAATATGTTGATATGTAATCTTGTAATCTTGTAATCAAATTTTTTTTTTTAAAAAAAAAAGAGTTACGACTTCCTTATATTTACTACTACGTATATTTCTCTTTACTTCTTTATTTTACTTTACGTTACTATACGCGAGGACTAGTACATATTACGCTAACGGTCGTAAAAAATCTATTGGCGACGTTAAAAGTTGATAATTATACGTCGTTATGGATTTAACCTTGCTGTTGACCTTATCTCTATTAACTCTAGAGCTAAAATAACCTTATTTTTGCTAAGAGTGTATATTAATAATGTTATAATACTCGATTTTATAATGTCGCGCTAATAGCGCGGTGATAGTATAGTGAAAGCGCGCGAATAGGCCTTAATTTTTAATAGTTGATAATAAGTGGAAAGCTGAGCGTTGAAATCAATTGGAATTTGGCTTGATTACAGTTCGATATTGGTTTGATTTCTTAAGGAAATTGCATTGATTTTGGTCGATATTGGAACACAACTCGATATGTGTTCCACTACGTTTCAACAGCCAGTCAACAACCTGTTAGCAGCCTGATTACATGTTGACATGTTGTCAACGTGTACTCCACGGGCAGGCCGTGGGCCAGATAGTACGTAAAATACCAAGAGTCTGAAGCCCTTTAGGCCGAGCTTACCACTGCATCGTTTACGTGTGTCCACAAACCACAATTACATACATACAAAGCGATCGTACCTGTCTACGAGTACCGTACCCGTGCTTGTGAGTGCAAAGCGTCACACAGGTCCGAACTCACGCGGACACCGCGACCTGCGGTAAATCCAGGTCAATCTCTTCCACTCGACGACGAATTTGTACTTTGCTCTGAGGATCTGCCATCTTCGCAGCCTCAAAAGCCATGTATCGTGGTCTGTCCTGTCCGGGCACGAATCTGAAGTCATATTTCAGCAGCAGAAAGCAGAGCAAGATCTTAATCTCATTCGATGCAAAGAACCGTCCAGGACAGGCGTGCTGACCGTGACCAAAACCCATGTGATCAGAAGTCGTCGTAACGAACTGGTGACGGTTCTCCTCGCCTGCCTGCTCTCGCATTCGCATGAACCGTGCGATGTCAAACTTCTCGGGCTCCGTGTAGACTGAAGCATCATTCACTTTATCATCGCTGACCATAATCCTTGCGCCGGTGTGGAGCACTGTCCCATCGGATAATGTGATGTCTTTCTTCACGAGCCTGTTCATGCTAGCTTGAAGGCTGTCAGTGTCAGGTATCCAAATGCGAGGACGAAGTGCTTACTTGATGTGAGACCACGGGTCCGTTGCACTTCTTTCAAAAAGCTATCCATCAGTTTCATTTTGTACAATGAAATCTTGGACCAGCCGTTTTCGCTCAAAACCTCGATCACCTCTTTTCGTAACAACTGTACAGCTTCAGGGTTTTCACAGAGCTGCAACATGCAATTCGTGGTGGTCTCAGAAGTGGTATGGATTGCGGCCATAGACAGTGACAACTGCGCTGCAACGTAGTCCACCGGACGACCTTTGGAAACATCGACCATCCAACCAATCGCATCTGCCACCTTTGGGCCTTTCTTGCCTTCTTGCAAGGCTTCTTCTGCTCGCATACGCCTCTTCTCGACTTCAGGCATAATCAAGCGTCTTGCATCTCTGACCTCCTTGCGCAATCGGGTGCATGTCGGAATGAACCAGTATACCAATGGCCGGACTAGTCCTGGACACAGATGCAGCAGATTAGCTGACATGAAGGTATCAACAGTGTAGTCCTTGGTGATGCGCAGCCACTCTGTGTTTCGACACAAATCCTTTCCCAGGAACACACGAGATGACAGACGTGCAACCACGTCAAGAATGTGGTCTTTCAAGAGGACAGTCCGCCACTCTCTGATGTCTCCAAACATGTCGCGCACAGAATCCGAAGCTTCTTCGACCAGATCATCAGTGACCAGGCCTAGGCTCTGCGTTAGCTTTACTCTCACGACCTCTTGCATGAAAGTGTCATCTTCAAGGCCCTGGCGAAGACCTTCAAAGCCTGGATAATCCACAAAGAAGTCCTTAGCGAAAGCTTCGTTGAAGTTCAGACCGGGATGGGCCTTTAGTTCATCGGCAAAACGGTTTGGGACGATGACCTTGTAGCCTGAAGCAGTTGGGACTTGAAAGCAGGTGTTGGAAAACTCTTTGAGTCCCTTCAATATCATAGAGTTTGCATCTTTGATCCAAAGGATATGTGCAGGAAGAAGTTTTTCAAGGAAGCCTTTTCGTTCTATCGTGACAATTGGTAATCTCGGATCAGGTCGGCCACCGAGTGCTGTTTTGAGAACAGCTGCGATGAGAAGACACGTAATCAGGAGTACGGGCCAAGTAACCCTTTCGGTCGGCATGTGGACGTGTTGCAGAATGGCATTCATTCTCGGGCCTGGAATCTTTGAATATAGCCACTGACTGCCTCAAAAGTTGGATTATCTCTTCGACATTCAATGCCGAGCATGGTGTGTGCTCAGTCTGAAGGGTTATGATGGCTTCAGCTACATGTATAACAAACGCACGACCCTTGTTTCCTGTAAGCGATGCGAGATGTACGGTTCTCCATGCAGTGCTCGTGGTATGATCGTGCCGTGCCACGACACCGGTGGCTCAACACCAAACTTGAACCTTATTCCCCGCAAACTGGATAGAACTGCCGTGGACCAGTCGCTAAGTGACTTTCCACCATGGATGGGTCAAGGTATGTACGGTAGATCCGGAACGAGTATGCGGCCTCTCAGGGATAGACCAACCGTTGCGATCGTTGTGGGTTGCCTGCAATGGCGGAAGGTACAGTACAAAGTGTTCGAAATATCAGGTATTTGGCTCTTTTTAGTCATTACATCACAGCAAAGCTGCGTGCACGAATGCATTGTGCAAGGCAATGAATATGATTCTTCCTGTGCGTATCTCGAAGGCATCATGCATGATGTCGTTCGAAAGCGTGGACGTCGACATGATTGTTGTGTCGCACATTCTTTCGGTGTGCTACAGTGACATACTTTTCGCTCACACCTGCATCTTTGCCCTAAAGGTCGTGCTGCCATGTCTGCATCAGATAGCAGATCCGGCTAGTGGGGAGCCTCCGGGTCTTGCTCAAAGCACGAGCAGTGACCTGGTTGCGAACATCGGGATGCTTTCAGTGTCGTGGTCTGTTCTGAGAGATGTAGCTGACGTGCCATTCACCGAGAGGACCGACCTCTTGGAACACTGAGTGTTGGATATGGTGTTCACGCAATAACACTACTTATTGACGTTGGCAGTGATAGTGAGGGTGGTGGTAATCTGTAGCAATTTACAAGATCACGGTCAAACACATTGAAGGGGTGACCACTGACAACTAGAATTATGCAATAACGAACGGCAAGAGCAACTTGAACACTACAACGGAATGAAAGCAGCAGGTACTACCTTAACTAAGGTACGGTAGGTACATACATGTATATATGTACGTAGGTGCGTACTCTTCTCAGCTGCAGCTCTGTTCTTGGTGACTACCCCATCCGGTGCTGCTACAAGCTTATTAGCTATATCACAGCACAGAGATGAATGGCTATTCAGTCTTGATAACGCATGTTACTATCAATCCTGTTGTTTAATGACCATAGTTGCCATATCTTCTGTTGAAGAATAGCTAGTTGTAACTCTTACGGTGGTAAGCCATGTGCAGCTCTTTCCTTGACCATTGTGTCAACTATGCTTCTGACTGAGTCTCTTGCCTCCATTACTGCCAACCAGCTCGTGTAATTCGCAGCTTGTTCAAGAACGTCGTTTTTGTTCGTTTGCGCCAACAAGCCCTTTGCGATATGTGCCCAGGTCACAAAAGCAAGATCAGCATAGGTACATTTGTCACCCACCAACCATCGCTTGTCCTTTAAAAAATTGTCAAGCACCCTGATGATACGGATGACTTCGTTCACATAGCGGTCAATGGCCGATTCGAGCTTCTCAGGATGGAATCGAACAAACCAGACCGCCTGTCCGAAATATGGTCCCTGACCTAGAGCCCGTCAGCCATCTTGATAGCCCGAGCTGGATGATCTCTCGCACGTACCAGATACTTGAAACATGAGCCACTGCAAACACCCATACTTCTCAGCCGTACTCTGAAATGAGATTTTACCCTGTATGTCATACTGTTCAACAAGATACACAATAATGGCACCAGATTCCCATATTGTCGTGTTAGTGTTAGGGTCAATCACTGCAGGCAATCGTCCATTAGGATTGATCTTGACAAAGTTCTCCTGCTTCACATCGCTCAACTCGATAATGCGGTAATCATAAGGGACTTCGAGTTCTTTCAATATCGTCAGGACCTTGAATGGGTTCGGTGCCGCCCAGTGACCGTAGACTGTCAGTGGTTTCATGGTGCGAATAGGACTGCGTAACGTCGGGGTGGATTGAGTAAGTCACTGGTATAACGATGAATGTTCAACAGCACCATCTTGCTCGAGCACCCTGGGAGGGTTATATACTCTTTCCAGTGTCTGCCAGACGACCACCATTGTGGTTGGTGATCCACATCGAAGAGCACTTTTCACACATGCTCTACCAACGCATTGTTAGGTGATCTGTGACTCCATTCCTATGAAATCATGCCTTTTTGAGGCAGAAGTTGAGGAATCCCTCTTCCATCTTTGTAGTTGAATTTTAGTGGTCACTCCTACTTGGGAATAGATCGACTGACAGGTACAGCCTGTTTGTTGATTGAGGGGTGGAGTTTGAAGTTGGTGGTTACTCCTGATTGAGAATAGACCAACTGCTTACCAACCTGGAAACATTGGAATGAATGCGACAACTTCCACGCCATGACGTAGTATGTTTTTTGCACCTTGGAGCTTCCAATTTCCATGCATTCCTATACCGTACCGTACCGTACTGTCTGTACTGTACATCCAATGTCTTCTAATGCACACCGTTGACCTTACTTCTTCGTACGATCCTCGACCCCTGCATTCACTACAGATCTAAACCCAACATGATTCTACAGAACCTTGTTGTATATAAGATGTTTATTCAGATACGACAGCAAAATGTCCTCTGGAAAATTTCTGTTTGTCCCAACTTCGTACAACGATGATCGACAAAAAGAACTCGTTTATGCAGCTTGCAAGGCGCACACAACAAGAGCCGCACATCAAAGACGTAAGCAGCTGGCAGACAGAAGACAAGGACCAAGTAGGAATCCACATGAGATCGACTATATTCAGTTCATGAGGGCAGGGTCTGTGCATACCACAATTCACAGGCATACGAGCGAGCTCAACGAGCAAAACAGGCCCGATGGCAGAATAATTGTTTGTCCTAAATACGCAGAATTACGAGACCGCATTGTCCCGTTATATCAAAATGACATTCCACCTGATGTACGTGGTTCAATACTTTCGCCATGTATGCTACAAGCTGTCACATTCACTCGTTTCCACCTTGCCAAATCGTGGTCGCCAACATTCATGTTACGGTTGATCCGTCGTAACATGGTCGACATGAAAGTCGAAGACACTTTCACATTAATGGCTACTCAATGGTTATGGCATATATGGACGTCTAAAATCGCAATCTTCTGGTCTGTGGTGGTGAGTGTCATTCCGATCATGATTCCTCATCTGCCTGCAAGCCAAACGAAGGAAATGGAAACTATGGCTTTAGAGCTCAAGACCAGAAACTTGAGTGGTCTACGAAGCATGCTTAAGGATACCGTAGCACAGTCCGACACGGAGTTACTGACTACTGCCTACTACGTGAAGTCGGTGTTTCGCGAGGCATGTGCGAGTGGTGATACCTCCGCTGCATCTTGCCATTCTCAAATGCTTACTCTGCTTGTTGCAAAGCTGGCTGCACATGATTCTAGCGTCGAGTGTCGTCGTCTTGCACTTTGGGGTGACGCCCTTCCTGCTTTGTTACAACTTAGACGGCCGGCCATGGACTTTTCCATCGGAATGAATCAACTTCTCGAGAATATCTGGGCTGCTGCAGGCCCAATGATACCAGAAACACGTCTAGTCGATTTGCAGCCTCCCAACTGCATCATAAGCGAACCTTTTCGAGAAGCTCTAATACACCTCCGAAAAGCGCTGTACATTATCAATGTTTCCATGGTGGCAGGTGCAAGCCAACAACTCGCACGAACCGAGTTGTTGTTCCAATGGTTCATAACGAAGGCAGAACAGCATATATGTCGGCTACTCAACCTGTACCACGATATAATTACGCACGCCGACGAACCCAAGCCCCCCGAAGATACATTAACCGAAGGCGAACGATACATACAAGCATCTCTTGCTCTGGCGCTCCTCTACATATACCAGAAGAGTTTCTTCGATCTCTACCGCTATGACGGAACAGACATCAACGAAAGTGCATACCGCATCCAGCCTGCACTGAAGAAGACATTACAGCTTGCAAGAAATCACTGCTCCAGATCCGAACAGCTCTTCTACCAAAACGCAATTTTTTGGATCGTCTTCGTTGGCGCCTGGGCAGAACAACGAATCCAGATTACGCCTAGCCAGTCCGCGACAACACACTCGAACTCAAGCGTAAACACAAATACCTGGTTCAGTGAGGAACTGCTAAACTTGGCGGTTCAACATGACTTATCTTCGTGGCCAAAAACGCGGAAAGTGTTGTATGCTTTCGCATGGAGTGATCTCCTAGAGGTAAATGCGAATGCGGAGAAGTGGTACAACGAACTCGTCCATGCCGGTAAGCAACGGGATACCATACGACTACCTTTTGCAAGATCCCCCTCCAATGGCCAACGAGCGTCTTAGCAACTCTCTCTCAATGAGCTAGAGTAGACCGAACCAACCCCATCCTACTGTACGTACATCGCAAGGGGGGTGGCTGTGCACCTCAATGCAGCCTTTACACTTCTTTCCTCGAACCGCATCTTCTACGCCATTCATGCAAACCACCGCTGCCGACACACAGAGATAGACTACATAATACATGTGTACACAAGCACACGTCTGTACGTACCGTGATCACAGTACGCACGACCTGCCCTCACTTACCTGGTTTCCGAGTCATAGGGTAAAGCAACACATTTGATATCGTTCAAACATACGTATCATGATCATCTATACACCCGTGAATGCTACGTATATCATCTCATCATTAACACGCACATACACCAGTACAACTTGCATACCATACACTTGCGTACCTACATAGGTAGGTATCTATACACAAAGCGTCTTCGTTGACGGTCAGTGTACCGGGCCATAAGACCTACGTACCTACCTACCCTTACAATGTACTACACTGCTACTCCTCAGCACGTTGCTCTACTGTAATAGATGTACCATAACAACCAAACGAGCTCCTTACTCCGACATCTTTCTTCAGGCGTCTGTTTGAAAATGCTCACTGCTGGGTATAAAATCCGAGTTCGTAGTGTCCTGTACGTACTTCGCATACCTAACAGTCCCGAAGCACAGCCTACGTTACCCCGTCGTCCGTAAATGTGGTATTTCCGACACGAGAACAACAAGCGTGAACTTCAACGGACATACATTCATTTTACGTACAGTACGGTACGTACGAACCTTCAGCATGGAAGAAAAACGAATCATCATAACGCAGTGTATGTGCTTTGTGTTGCCCTGCCTTGCTCGGTTGATGTCAACACGTACGGTGCGTGTGTATGTGTGCGTATTTAGTATAGCACCTCATACAGTACGTAAGTAAAGCGAAAATCTCCACCTCCTCCTCCTGCCCCTCCCTCTTCCTCCTCCTCTTCCTCCTCCACCACCACCACAGCGACAATTACAGCACCCTACCCAGTTCTCCTTCCCCAAGAAGCATCGCACAGGTAGACTTCACTACGCTCTCCCAAAAACCAGTTCGTAGATCAGCTGCATCGTATCATATTCCCAACAGTGAATAAACAACAAGCGAGGAATATCATATCATAACATACAACACCGTACCTACAGTAGGTATTCGGTAAGGATGTAACTTGAAGATCCGTAGATCGACGCAGCTTCTATTACAGTAACAACCGTTGAACCTGATGTACATACATGGGTCCAGCCTTTTCTCAACGAGAGTCTGAGTTCTTGTTATTTTTGGACGTTGGATTTTGCGATTCATGCGGTGTGGTGGGAGGATGGACTTTTTATCATTCTTTTTGAACCTTGTTGATGTATACCTACCGTAGGTACGTACCCTCACATGCTTGACATGAGCGTCATCTGAAAACATGTGGATACGTAGACTGCTGGATTCTGAAGGGGGTCAATGAAGGACAACAACGGTATTTGGTCGCATGTTCTTTGGTGGCAGTTGTCCTGGTGATGCTCATTCATCGCTAGATCTTCTGAAATAGTTTATGAACTGTTTTGAAAGATAGTATTGTACTGCACCTGAAAATCAACCGGTATGTTTTGAAACATTGGTCTCATAGTAGCACAAACTTCTCGTCGAGGCGTGTTCTTCAGACGTCTTCAAACTCTTCTTCGTCTTCATCGGAGTCCACAGCTAGCACACCATTGGCAAGTGCCGCATCGACTCCCTCGATCTTGATTCCTGGTTCGTGATCGCCGTTCTCGAGCTTCATACGTTTTGGATCTGGTGCGGAGCTCGACATATTAGCAATTGGTGTGTTGGCACCTGTATCGGTGCCGCTAATGCTGTCCCCGTCCATGTCTCGTTCTCGCTTTAAACCATTGATTCTCGATGAGGTCGGTGACTTCTCTTGCTTGAAGTTCTGCTGGAGGGGGTTGGTCGGTGTGCCGATTGTGCTTGTACCTGCTACATCCTCGAAATCGTCTTCATCGTCTTCCTCGTCGTCCTCTTCAGCCTTTATCGCCTCTTCCTCTTTCAACAATCTTTCCCGCTCCATCTCAGCCATGTATGCATCAAGATCGTCCTGCATCTTGCTTTCCTCCAGGATAGACGCCTTTTTTTCGTCCTCCTCACGCTTGAAACCCGGTAATGGACTTACACCACCATCTTCACGCTTGACTTTACCGCCCACGTCAGGTGCAATAGCACTCTTCGTATGCCATTCTGGCATGATGTTCTTCCTTGCATTCATCTCCGCCGCTCGCTTCTTTGCCTCTGCATCTTCTTTCGCCCTCTCAGTCTCTGTCGCAATCGTGACCATCAAATTCTCTGCTCCCACCACTTCCTGTCGTCTCACCTGGTCTTCCTTCTGAGGCCGGTTAAGCGCCACATACTGTGCCTTGCCTCCACCCATATGCTCCCTACCCCTCGGAATCTCCCGCTTCTTCTCCCACGCCTCATCGAAAGCATTCTCTGGCACAATTTGCCGGTCAATCTCTGCGATCAGTTGCTGAAATGGACGAAGTTGATCGTTGATCTGTCGGATCTTCGCGTGGTCACCTCGCTCTCGCACAGCTGCCTCATTCTGAACCAGAACATCCCCGCACCGCTCGCAGTAAAAGCCGTCCGCACTGACTTTGTCCAATATCGCAAGCTCGTCATATTCAGCCTTGCATCTCGGACAACTCCAATCCTTCCGCTTTGTCTGTTCTTCGCTATACAGCGCCTTCACTTTCTCTAGCAATTTCACAATACGATACTTGATCGCATCCACAGTCTCGTGAAAATTGATGTAATAATATTCCCGCTGGATTGCACGTGCGGCGCCAACGCGTGCCTCGGCGCGAGTGCCTTTAGAAATGAGACGATGCGCAAGGAGACTGTTAAGTTCTTTACGAAGGTCTTTGCCTTGGGTTGCGAAAAGAACTACCAAGTCATCGAGGTGAAGAACAGAATAGACCAAGAGAGCGTCGACTATAAGGATTGCGCGGGGTTGTGGGAGGAAGGAGCGAACTGTGGTGCGTATGAGGGATTTGGCGGGTTCCATAGTTGGTAAAGGACGTGATCCAGTGTCTTTCTCAAGTGGACAGGAAGCGTAGATTCGTTGGAAGGGCGAGCTACGCGGTGTTTATAGACGTGGATCTTGCAGCTGCAGGTAACAAGAGAGGACCTGCGTAGAAAGGTCTTTGGGGTAGGTGATTGCAAAGAGTGCGACGAAAGGTAGATCGAAGGAAAGTGTTCGACAGTAGTGAATCACCAAGACTGCGATAATGTCACCAGTATCATCTTCAAACAATCAATGAAGATGTCGAAGCAAGATATGGTAACGGCCAAGTGATCTTGGTAAAGAACGAAAAGCGACCTTTGTGAAAGTGACTTAGGCTTCGAGGCGGAGGAGGTCAATCTGCCTTGTCTGCCTGCTGCGACTAAAACTGGTAAGGCTGAAACAAAGATGAATAGAGTTTGCCAGCCTTGCCGTATGCATAACCTCGCGAACCGGTGTTCATATTGTATTTCAAGAGCGCTTTTGTAAATGTTCACGTCAGCTTCAAGACTTTACTCTGTATGTAGGTAGAAATTGCACCTGCAGTATATGGGCGTACAGAGGCGCTTTCGTACTGGTTCACCACCAAAATAAGTTTACCATTCGTTATGTACACTACAGAGTGTCCGATTATGCTTCTTCCCTCTTCACTCGCCACTTGACTGTTCTAACGCTCACGTCACTCCAAACGGTCTTCAGTTGGGCTCGTCGTGGGTATTTTCAAACAAAAAGACAACGCAGCAACTGTATCCTCAAACGCTGCAAAGCTATGGGCGCTCATGATGCAAAAATCGAGCCTTGACTTCGCCTTCGCCATGCAAATCAAAATATGTGATGAAATGGACCGAGTAACATGCAGATTATCGACCTGCCTCTAACATTAATGCATGCAATGAGTGGATGTTGTAGCGATGAGTGCAAAACGACGCCTTCCTATGCTGTATTATGGGGCTTGTAGCTTGACAAGCAGGGCATCGAGCTCATTCCAGTTCGAGTCGTTGGTGGCAAATTTTCGGTGTTTACGTGCGAGGATATGCTACATTAGTGGTTAGCCGTAGTTCAAATACTGGGGTTGTTCAACGTACCTCTTCAAAGTCATCATACTTATCGTGACAGTTTTCGCAATATCCAGGCTTTGGTTCACGCTTGGCTGGCTTCCTCCTCTTGACCATTGCATTGGCCAATCGTTCAGCCGCTACGTCGTCGGCATAGGGGTCCATCTCTTCCTGTATGCCTCCGAGCTTCTCTTGGGCTCTGCTCTTCGCCGCGCGTTGTGGCGCGGGTGCTCTAGCATTTTTGAGCGCACCAGCAAGATTGTTGACCTGATGCGATGATGATATAGAACCTATCGATAGGCTGCCAGTGTGTGTGCGTTCGAGAACTTTTCTCTTCAATTCGTTCACTTCCTTGCTTGTTCCAGCCTTCAAACCTGTCGCAGCTGCTGAGGAGATCATTTGTGACTGAATGGCGGAGGTCATGGCTGATTTGTTGATACCAGATGCGGAAGGTTCACGAACAAGCTGCATCTGTGATGGTTTGATGAAGTCGACGGGTGGATGTTCAGGCATGGGCGGAAAGGAGGACTGACGTTCTGGCGGAGGAATAGGTGCTCTGGCAGCAGCAGGCTTTTGTGCTGCTACACAGTTTGCATTTGGTCGTTCTCGAAGCACTTTGCGTGGACTGGTGCGTCGTGGAGGTTCCATTCTTGCTGGTTCGACGTTGAGAGTCGGGGGATCCATCGTAGGCTTTTCTGCCTCCCTCTGCTGTTGTAGTTGGGCAGTTCGTTGACGCACTTTCTCCTGCTCAATGTCTTTCTTCATCTGAGGATCTTCCACGAAAGGACATTTACCCACTGACGCTGATCGGAATTGAGGCCACTCGCCATCTGTCCGACGAGCTACCCTGGGATATTCTCGAACCATGATAGGCCTAACCTTTTCATCCATGTCGTGAACGTAAACGAAAGGACCTCGGAACGGCACAAGGTCGCGTGGCATACCAATGTGCTCTTTCTCGGCTGCAGCCGCTAGCTTGTCTTGCTTCAATACCTGTGCTAAATCATTCTGAACACGACCTGGCACATGCTGCATCCGGCTGGCACCATCGTTACTCTGCCCATCATTCAGCAATGTCGCTAGCATCCGTTGCAACTTTTCGGTGGCCCATATCTTCATCTCCATCTCCAGACCTCGGATGAGAATGTCGTTGCTATTAATCCCATCTCGGCGGCCCGTGCTGGTTCGTCCTGCTTTGAAGTCCAACAACGATGGATTGATGGTTCCTTGGTCAGGGTCTTGACCAGAGCCTTTCGATGTACTTGGCTGCGGAATTGGTCTGGTGGTCACGATATGGCTCACCTGCTTGGAGAAGAATTTCTCTTCACACTAAATACGATGTCAGTAATGTATTTTGAATAATCCGACGCGAGGTAACTTACCGCTCCAAGTTGTTGTATCTGCTTGCTGAGCCTAGTCTTTATATCATCCGGCACCGAGTCAAAGTAGAAGTGAAATCCTGGGAATAACTTCCGATAGTGTTTCTGCCATTGCCGTACCTGTTCAACATCTTTCGGGTTGGATGCAGCATTGTTTCCTCTTGTGTTTTTGGAATGAGCAGCCTTGTCTCGAGCAGCTACAAGCCTCTTTTGAAATGCATTGTTTGCATCTCCATGTCCACGTTCAAATACTCTTCCCTCAACTGACTCTGGTTGACGGTGACGTCGAGGTGTAATCGGGACTGGTTCATATGCTGATTTCTCGACCGCCTGTCTCTTTGAGGGAGGTTCATTCTCTTGCTGTGATACATTGGCAGCAGCACGCGGCCGTTTAGAGCCACTGTTGTTGAGAGTTCGATGTGGAGAATTGGTGGCATTTGGGATCGACATTAGAGGTTGCCTGCGCGTGCTGGTGGCCATGGTTCTCAAGGAATCGTGTGGCGATGGAGGGACACACACAGCAGCTGCCATTCATGAGTCTGTTACCGGCTGGCTGCAGTGATGACCGTGATGTGAAGACTTCGACCGGAGGGGTTCTGTCTGTCCGCCTGCCAACGCGACACGCGACTTTTCCTACCAATCAACTAACAGTGAGGCATAATGAAATATTAAGGACGTTCCTGTACAGATAATGCAAGGTACAAGGTTAAGTAAGCTCAGCAGGTCCTCACTCGCAGCGTATGAGAAAGCAGGCAGTTGCAGGAAGCGGGAAGGTAGTAAGTGGTAGAGCTTCTAATTAGTGTGTTGACAGAGCGCTGGACTGTGCTATGCAGCTTTTGGAGAGTTTGGCGACTTAGCGCTCATGTTCCCTGGTGCAACCAAAGATCACCACAAAACATCACATCCACGACTCCACCAAACCACAACAGAACAGCTCTTAATCTAACAACCAAAATACTTATCTTGATACTACCAGTTTGTTTCTTGTTGCTTCGAGAATACTAGTATTTTTACAGTCAGTGCTCTGAAGGGCACACCGTTGACAGTTCTTCCATGTTACATATGTCATCACCATTACTCCGTACTCACGACCATGTCACGAAACGGCATAGCCACGTGAGTCCTTCATGCCATCATGCTATTTCCCAGCCACCCCGAGCACCACTCATCAGCACAGCTCTGCAATGCTTGGATGCTATCTATATTGAACATTCGCTCAACATCCCAATAGATGTTACATGCCAAGTACGTCCAAAGATGGAGATGTATATCCATCCATAGGCCAGTCATATGCACAGCGCCACGGCACAAACTTATCGCGCACACGCAGATTAGTTAATGAATTGCCTTGCACCTAGTTTGCCTAATACACCAGCCTCTTTCGGCTTTGGACTCCGATCCCGACTTTTGCGGCCTCTCAGGAACCCAAGCACGCTGCCACTGTCCTTCGTGTGATTACCAGAATTGGCATCTCCCGGCATTGTCGCGGACTGATCCGCTAAGAGTGACCAGCTGCCCTGTTCGTCAAGCACCATTTGAACTCCACCTCCTTTACTTGTTTGCCTCGACACTGCTTGCGGCCGTGGTCTGCTGAACGACACCGATTGTGGTACTGCCGGCCGAGGTGTTGCGTTCACTGTAGGTAATGTTGCTTTTAACTCTGCCAGGTCAGGCAGCTTTTCGGGTATCCCATGCGATGGGGATTGTGTGGGAGATATCGGAGGCGTGCCGTCTGGCGTGGTAGCTTGTGATTGTACCTGAGATCGTGGCTGCGACTTCGAGGATCCTATTGTTTCTGTCGTCTGGACCACTGGATCCTCAGCCAATGCTGCTGCTGCATTCCTGTCCTGCTGTCAGCTTATCCTCCATCTAAATGCTTGTTTTTACTTACCCATCGTACGATGCTAGTGTGTAGTCAAACGGCTCGAACATTGTCTCAATCATTCTGTGCAATTCATCTTCCCGAATTTCTTTAGTCGTAGCGTCCTGTCGCAACTCTGCTCGAGGCTTCTGTTTCCGGGCTCGGGCTTCCAAGGGTGCTTCCTCCAACAACAGCTCTTCCAGATCGTAAGTAGCGTCAAAATTTGTCTTGTCGCTTGAAGGTACGAAAATAGGCGAGATCAACTTTTTCTCAAGAGCATCGAAGTCGAGGACCTGGAAGAATGAATTGTCTGCAAATGTTTCGAAGCCCGCCGCTCCTATCCGCTTCCGCTTGTCCTTTTCCAGTAACACTGACATGGCATGTAGGCAAGGCATCGATACAGGCGGTCTTGTAACGTGAAATTTAGGGTGAGTAGCGCAGATACTCTCGACCAATTCATCATGAGTCTTGCCCTCGAACGGTCTCTTGCCATAAACGCATTCATAGAACGTGACTCCTAGAGACCACCAGTCGACTTCGTCAAGATATCCAGGACCGCGGAATACTTCGGGGGCGAGGTACGCTAGAGTGCCAGACTTGCTTGTGAGTAATTTAGGCGGTTTAAAATCTGATGCCACATTGAAATCGGCAAGATGTACATGACCCTCGGAATCGAGAAGCACGTTGTCTGGTTTGACGTCTCGATGCACTATGCCTTGATTGTGGATGTAGCGTAAGGCACAGGCTAATTCGGCCATCCAGAAGCGGATGCAGTCTTCAGTGAAGGTTTTCCGTGAGATGTGAAAGCGAAGATCGCCACCGTTCATCAAGTCCACCACCAGGTAGAGGTACTCAACATCCTGGAAGCTGTACCGTAGGTTGCACAAGAAAGGATGATTCAGGTGCTCCAGCATTCGTCTCTCCCGGATGATATTCCGAACACTCTCTGACCGGACGACTGAAGACAGTTAGTGGATTATTAGGTAATGTGATAGATAAACCTACCCTCATCCTTGCGGATATATTTGAGTGCGAATGTCAAACCTGAGTCCTTCCGTTCCACTATTCGAACCTTGCCAAAGGCGCCCTTTCCAACAACTCTCAGTAACCGAAAATGGTTGAGATTCACTGCTAGACATCAGCCATGGTGCAAATCCGGGTGCTGGCAACCTACCCTCATCTGTGTACACCACTGGCTTCCCCTGCGAGTTACCCATCTGTCAATCGACCCAACGCAGCCAGTCCTGGTATTGAAAGTGATGGTCTTTGAGTGGTCCTCGACATATGAAATCACAGTAAGTCGTGGTTCAAGTCAGCAAGAATCCCGGCACATAACGGTCAGGAGAGTCGACCAGAGCTGGTGACAGTAGACTTCGATGTGCCTTTGTTCGACCAATCAGTTAGACTTCCTGATGTTCGTAACGGCGAGCGCTGCCGACGAGGCAAAGAGCTAGGGGCTCCGCTGCAGGTTGAAGCAAGCGACAAGAGACACAAGCTTTGGCAACCGTATTGTATGTTGAAAGTTCGAAATTGGTAGTGCTGTCAGAGAGGTTTGAGGCCACTTCTCGTACTTGAGAAATCTGGGGTGTCAACGTGGTTGTGGAAAGGAAGAGAACTTCTAGAAAAAGACGTATGTCCACCACGATACGAGAACAACTTTAGACATGATTCCGTCAGTTTGAAAGTCTCCACGACCTCCAAGACACCAGGCAGGGAGTCAGTGGTGTTAATCTACGAATGGGCGGACATGTGATAGGCGCACAGCGGACGGGTGGGCGTCTGAGTCTCGCAGGTCAGCAAGCATTTAAAGGCTAATTAGGGAGACGTGGGCTCATATGCCGCCCAAAACGGAGCATATCCAAGGCTTCGTCTAGTAGCTCATAAGCTACGGCACGACACTTAGCCCGGGATGCTCTAGTCTGCTGAAAGTCTGAGATGTCGCCGTGGGTTTTGCACAGTTCTATCACTCTAGTAGCCTCCAAACCAGCTGAAAATCTGGTCTGCGATGAACCACACCGCTCGTCATTACCCACTCATCAGTCATCTATTTCGTGTTTAAAGCATGTTACCAGATAAATGGCAGGGAAAGTGATCAGTGATCGACGCCGCGCGACTCGTTACTTCCAAAAAAATGCAGTGGCCCGCGACTTCCCTCCACGACAAGTTGCTCGTTAAGTCAATTCGTACATTTGCTCTTGTGGGAATGCTCTGGTTTCGCACATCAGCAGTAACGGAGCTGCCCTCAATGCATGTATCAGTACTGTATGCACACAAGCCGGAGACTTGATAAGAGAACTTGTTCAATCCTAATAGTGGTGTTCGCATTTTTCTCGCAGCTAGTATACGGAAGTTGGAAACATGTACTGAATCTTGCAGTGTACAACAAACCTGCCACAAGATGAGATGACCGAGCATAGCATAACTGACATTACCTCGACGGGGTCCAGCCTTAGCGACACGTTTCAGACCTGCAGCCGCTGGTGGTGGCGGCCACGTGTTGCTAGCCCTAGCACATGGATGCCCGCCAAAACGGCTGGTGGACTTCGCCAATGCAGCTCTCCTCTCCACTCTAGTCTCGAAGTTGATTTCTTCCTGCATTGTCGATTAACGGCTGGCCACACGATAGTACTAGAGCTTTGACAGCATGGAGAGGATATCAATCCCCTGTCTCGCATAATGTTTTGTGAGTCTAGTTGTCAATGAAGGATGTAAGGAGTTCGAATAATGATCGTTTTGCTTGGGGGCGGTCTGACGATGGTAATACGAGCGGCTGAAAACCTATGTCCACTTTAGCGCACGTGCCCTCGTTTCACAAAGCACAAGCACTGCTTCCGGCACTTGCGCCGTCCGTGGGTTGCTTCACGTCGTCTTCCTGGCCACTCATTCCCATCCAGAACCAGTCGAAGAACTATTGTGGAACTTTTGCAGCTTGTCCAAAGATTAATGTGGAGAGAAAATCCCCTTTTGGAACGACCTCTAGATATCGGACTGTACTGTGTTCAGAGACCTTCCGGCTCGATCGATGCGTTGAGCTTCAAATCTTTGAATGCTTGATGCTTGACATTGTGTTAGCACCACAATTTTACGTACACTGACCGCCCTGTCCCTTTGGCTCGCTCCTTCTCAGACATGACTTACCAATCGACAATCACTACTGATATGTAGCTAGCAAGGATCTTGCAGACAATCTTGACAACAGCGCCCTACCAATAGAGAAAGTCGAGGTGTTTGTACTGTATATCGAAACGAGAGAGTATGTGCCATGACCTCAGGTTAGAGGGCAGCTTTGTGTCCATTCGATGTGATTCCATGTAGTTTGTGTCCATACTACACCGAGGAGAGGTCCATATCGCAGCAGCTTCGGTCCCTACAAACTCCGAACATCAGACAAGCATCGTGTCAACCGACCTGATGCATCATGTGTACGAATCACACCTTCGAGAACAATCGTGTCCTTGCACGCAAACAGTCAGGACTTGGCGACCATGCGCCAAGCAAGAACTAGGGCACCTCCACGTCTGAATGCGGGCACCTGCGTCATCCGCTGAGTCCTCCTGGGTGTTTTGGACCACTGTACCTTAGGCACCGCCAATTCAACTTCGACTTCAATTTCATGCGATGCGCCTACTTTTGGCAGCTTCAATAAGTACTACGTTCTTAGTTCGTCACCTCCTCCACAATGACTACTGTTACTGTTCCTGGTCTAACGTTGACTGACTTACCAGATGAAGTCCTCCATAGCATCTTCTCGTTCCTTGCAACTTCCGATCTCCTTCAATGCAGCCGTACCTGCCATCACTTCCACGCTCTAGCGACAGATCCCTTACTTCACCATGAACGTCTACGTTCGGCTGCCCGGAACCTCGAATGGGAACTCACACGTCGCAGAACACTGGCCGCAATCAGCCCCCCAAATGCGTGGATATGGCTGAACAAGACCAGCGTTCTCTCTCGAGCGATTAGCAAGAGTCTGATTCGAATACGGTTATCGCATAGTTTGGAACACCGACCTTGCACTCGTGACCTTGTCACTCGTGCAATCCTACCATATGGCGCTATCCTCGTCGCGCCGGCACTGGTTCAATCCCAGCAGGCGGTGGTCAAGCATAAGCTCAGAGACACCCTTTGTAGAAGGCTCGAACAGAGACCCAGCATGGCCAGTCTCGCTTCCTTGAACATCATACCCGAAGAATATGCCCAAAAGATCGTCTCGCCCGCTCTGGTTGACACGCGACGGCGTGTAATCAAAGAGACTCTTAAAGACGGACTAAGAGCTTGGGTCGAAAGCCGTGGACTTAAAGCACAACAGCGGAAAGCCATTGAACTAGATGAGGAAGAAAAGACGACAGTTAAGGCACTGGTCCGCCGCATCACAGCACGGAGGCTGGCAATGGAGCTCGACGAACAGGCTGATGCGACATCGATGGAGAAAAGAAGGGCACGAGGGAGGTGGGGTCGAGCCTTGGACGCTCAAAGGTTGAAGGACGAGAGAAGAGTCGACGGCTCTGGCGGGTGTGCACATCCCACCAGGGCACATGTGTTAGGTTTAAAGAGGTTTTGGGAGGGTGTCATTAGAACAACAGCAAGTTGATCTCAGCTCGAAGCGGCTGTTTCTACCCACTGTACAGAGTCAGTGTGGTTCGTTCTCCATCGACCGCACCAACTCAGTAATTCTCGTTTCTCATGCCTCAGCACGCCGAGCCCAAACTTGAATTTCTCTCATCCTCAATCGCAGGCAGCACCGCTTCCACCTTGTGATATGCAACAAACAACGAATGCGCCCAAGTCGAGACAATTAGAAAGAGAAAACACCGAGGATAAACACTACAGCCACATGCTCGCGTTAGAACTATCGCATGCAAAATCACCAACGACGTACCACATTATCTGATGTGATATAAGGCGAGACACAGCCAGTCACTTGGCCACTGCAACATGTCTTCGACCACGTGCGCGCCTTTGGTGTGTTCACATCTCCGTTTTCCTGACAAGAGCATTGTTTACCTGCGAGCACACTGATCCACTAATATTAGTATTTACCTCACTTCACTTTGCATAACACGCTGGGTACGTGAAGGGGATTACTGTTTAGGCTTAGTACTGACCTCGCCACTTGGATGAAAACAGCTGCCAGCGTCAAGTAACGCATTCTGCTGGTTGGAGCGTAAAAGTCGTCGTGGAAGAGATGTGTAGACGGAAGTAGCCGTGGGGAAAAGACTAGTGTGGACGGCGGGAAAGTTCGCTCGGTAAAGAGTAATTGATATTGGTATGGATACTTTAGCTTACACGATGAAGAGGTCGAAGAATAGAGAAAATTCGTCCATGCCGATCGACAAATATACATACCTTATACAAGGCACCTTGTTAATACTCCGAAGGGGTCCATTTCAAAGCACAGTAGACTTGCGCTACAAGGGATGTCAAAGCGGAACGGAATGTAACGTTTAAAAAAAGACTCAAAGTGGTAATTTTCCACTAACCGAACAACGGCGAGTCGCTCTTTGAGTTGAAGCGTGCAGCTCGAAACGGTTGTTTACATTCACTGTGTCATCCCCTAAACTACAGAGTCAGAGTGGTTCGTTATCCATCAATCGCAACCATCCAGTATCTCTTGTTTCCCAGGAAGTGGAGCGAAAATCTAGCAGCCTCCATCAACGCCCAGATCTCCATCGCCTCGGTCACGCCAACACCGTAAGTTGGAACACCGTGGAAGGGAACCATGGGATGTGCATTGTCAATATCCACACCATCATCAGTATACCCTAGACATAGGTCGCAAAACTCATGTGGGAACGACAACGTCAGAGATGAAAGATTGACTAGATAGGACTTCGCCTTAATGAGGCCAGCGACGATATCAGTGGCGTATCTAGGAGGGTATCTTGTGGAATAAAAGACATCGAGACGTAATACTAATGTTTCCAGAGATGGTGGAAGCAGGTCGGCGATGTCTGCGGGTGGGACCACGGAGTTGCCTCCGTCTGGGAGGCATATATGCGGGCAAGTTCTCCAGCCTAGGAGGAGCGGCTCTTCAATATCCAGACATCTCAGGGCTGAGAAAGTGTGCAGAGATTCAGGACTTACATACAGATTTGGGTGCCACGACGACCCTGGACAATGGAGGCGCAAAACCTGCAATGAATTGTGATGCATCTTCAGACTGCGTAGGATCGTTTGCATGGAGGGTAGCCACAAGGGGTTTGCGTCTACCACGTTCCATCCTGTGCTATCTCTAAGCGCAGCCGGTCGAAAGATGAAAGATTTCAGGCTTCTCGAGGATTGAATAAGTGACCGTACTGTCTCTGTGTCCATTTTTGCAGCCCAGAGATCTATTTCCTCAAGGGAGGTAGCATTGACGGAATTACCATCCAACACACGCAGCCCGACAATCTCTGTGGCTTCCATGGTCAGAGCTCTCAACATAGGCGAGCGCAGCAGATTTGATAGAAATGCCACATCTAAACGGCCTTCATGACGAAGTTGACGTGTTTCGAGGCCGTGCTCATCAATAGATTTCAAGTTCCGAGATATCCAGGTTCCAGCTGGACGAACAAAAAGTTCCTCGAGGCTCGGATGTATTGTATCCAAGAATGTGCATTCGTAAGGATAAGCAATCTTCAAGCTCTTCAGATTGTGAGCTTTGGTGATTATGAGGGTCCCAATACGCTCGCACTGGTGTTGGTCATGGATAGAAGAGTTGCCAAGTCCGTAGGTCTCTGCCTCATATGGAGTATATACCGGTGGAGGAATCTCAAATGTACAGAGGTGTTGCGCCAGTGTTGAGTTACTGCGCAGCGCATCTAGAAACGGATTCAGCCTTGTCAGGTCGATTCCTCCACGTTGCGTAGTGGCTGCATAGGACCACGTGCGGAAAATCATGGATTGAACGACTTCACGGAGGGCGGTACAGGTCACAGCCATGTTGAATAGTGACGGGACCTCATCCTCTGCAATATAGTCTGCAATCCTAGTGATGAGTTCCACCGGAAGGTGACACAGCCCAGGCATCCTCGTGGTTGATGGACAAGGAGCTATGTATAGTCCTTGTAATTAAGTAAGGATTGTCAAGCGCGCAGTCTCGACGTCAAGGGGGGTGCTGATGGTCGATTTTTCACATCGACAGGATAAGAGTATCTCCTGTGTATATTGTCTTGAAATTATCACTTCTTCTCAAGCTCTCTACTTGCATATCAAATGCTGTGCTGTAGCATGCTAAACTACTTTGGGTCAAAGCTGTGCGCTGTCGCGTAAAGTGATTTTTGAGACGTGTTTGGTTGCCTGGGCGATGAGATCATCCCTCCACACTCAACCAAGTCTCGAAGATACCAACACCACGACACTTTTCAAACGCTACACAAAAATTTCTACGTTTTGGCTAGAGTCGCACGTAAAGAGGTAAATATTGGCAACAACATTGATTACGCCCAACACTAACGACATGGAGAGCAGGAAACATATCCAGCGACGTGGGCTGAGTTTCGAAGAATTCCGGCGACAGAGTACAACAACCACTCCGCCTGGACAATACGCCAGGGAAACGACGCCGACACCATCAATCTCGAGCCTGTCGCCTTTGAATGCACATTCCTTCACGATCACCCCGAGACGATCGCCGGTTTTGGATTTTGGCGGCAAGCAGGAAACTCCTCTACATTTCACTTTCACCGCAGGCACAACTATGGTCAGAGAACAAGAGCCTGCGCGCAATCCGTTGATGCCATCTCAAACAAGAATACAGCCACGAGCCAACATGACTGAAAAACGTTCTTCAACCAATAATCCGCAGACTGCACCAGGTGAATTATCACAACTAACATCACCCCAGCCAGAGTTTGGAAGACCAACAGCATTGAATGCCTCGGCTTCCCCTTTGTCAAAGGCATCGGCTAGAATATCTGAGGGTCAAAAGATTAGAAGAAGCAACGACAAGTCTGATTCATCACATCTGTTTGCTCGAAAGAGACCTGAGCCCACCGCTTATCACAAGCCTCCGAGTTCGAACCCACTGCAACAATTTGACAGTTCATCACAACCACAATCAGCTACGCATATGCCGCGCACTGACACCAATAGTCAGAATCAAAAGAATGGAGGTTATACGATGGAAGAGAGGGTTCAGAGAGTAGCGAAGCCTGCTACCTTCCCAAGGAAAGCGGACGATGTTTTCGAGATTTCAAGACCAGCAAACTTTCCACCTTCTGTTCCGAGACCAGCTGGAATGCCGACTTTCTCCTCAAACTCGAACACAAACCCATACTTTAGGCCAGCGAGCAACTTTGTAGACCTGACAAAACCAGTACCAGCGCGGCCAGTTGCTGACGATGATGTGTTCGATGATCGACAAGTTTTCCGCAATGATCCCTTCGGCACTGCTGATCCAATGATGTATATGGATTCCAAGCAGGCTGACGAACACCTAAAAGCCCTGCTGGAAGGCGCTCTAGAAGACGATGATAACAAGCCAAGGACGAGACGCCGGAAGAAGGACCTCGAAGGAAAGGTGGATGATTTGACTAAGAAGATGCAGGGCATGGATGTAAAGTCTGAAGCCGGTGAGCAAGACGAAGAGGAAGAGGAAGAGGATGACGGTACAAGGGAAGGGCTCAAGGTCAAACTTCTGCCACATCAAATCGTGGGCGTCGAATGGATGTGCAACCGCGAACTTAGCACGAAGAAGGAAAAAGGTGTACTACCTAAAGGAGGTATTCTGGCCGATGATATGGGTCTCGGCAAGACCATCCAGTCAATCGCACTAATCCTGTCGAATTCTCGACCATCCCAGGAAGAGCTACAGAAATCAAAACGAAAACTGGATCCGGAGATAGGTAAAGCGACGCTAGTGGTGGCACCTCTGGCTCTAATCAAGCAGTGGGAGAAGGAAATTGCGGACCGCATCGAGGCAGATCATGCTCTGAAGGTCCGTGTTCATCATGGCCCCCAAAGAACGAAGTCGTACAAAGATCTATGCAAATACGACGTGGTCATTACGACATACCAGACCTTGTCCTCTGAACATGTCGAAGGTAGTGACAGTATCAAAACTGCGCTCTTTGGCGTCCACTGGTATCGAATCATTCTGGATGAAGCGCACTCTATCAAGAATCGAAATGCAAAATCGACGAAAGCTGCCTGCGCTCTCAATTCTGAGTACAGATGGTGCTTGACAGGCACACCAATGCAGAACAATCCCGACGAGCTACAGAGCCTAATACACTTTCTGCGTATCAGGCCATTCAGTGAGCTAGAAATGTGGCGAGAACAGATCACAAAGCCCCTTAACAATGGTCGTGGTGGTCTTGCCATTCGAAGATTAAGAGCGTTCTTGAGCGCGTTCATGAAAAGACGCACCAAGGATATTCTCAAGCAAGAGGGTGCTCTAGGAACAGCATCTAATGGTGACGCAAAAGGCAACAGCTCAGGATTTAAGATTGTTAAACGTACTGTTCAAACCGTCGAGGCAGAGTTCAATGTTCAAGAACGTGCATTCTACGAGCGACTTCAAGAACGCACAGACAAGAGTCTTGAGAGAATGATGGCTGGCAATCAGGTTAGCTATGCTAGCGCTCTTGTGCTCTTGTTACGGCTTCGACAGGCATGCAATCACCCTCAATTGTTGGGTGGTGACCTCTCAAAGGAGCAGGAGGTGATGGCGGATAGATCACCAGGCAAGAAAGGCAGCAGAAGCGACGACATTGATGATATTGCCAACATGCTCGGTGGCCTTAGTGTGGAGACCAAGCAATGCGACATCTGTCTCATCGAACTCAGCAAAGAAGATATTGAACAAGGACTCGTACGATGCACGGAATGTGAAGAAGACATGCAATCACACGAAGCCATGGCTCGTCAAGCAAAATCCAAGAAGAAAAAGGAAAAGAAAGTTGTGAAGAAAGAACGCAAAGTCAACCGACGGGTCATAGTCGACAGCGATGATGAAGATGAGAATCCTCACGAGCTGAATCATGAACAAGAAACAGAAGACGAAGAAGAAGAAACAGATTCCGCCACCGATGACGAAGAAGAAACCAGCAACAGCGACAACGACGACTACGAATCCCTCCAAGCCGCAACCCAGCGAACTCCAGTCTCAAGCACAAAAATCCGCCACCTACTCAAGATCCTAAAACACGATTCCCACACACACAAATACATCGTCTTCTCAGTTTTCACATCCATGCTCGACCTCATAGAACCGTTCCTAAAACGCCATTCCCTAAAATACGTCCGCTACGACGGCTCCATGCGCAACGACGCCCGTGAAGCCTCTCTCGAATCCCTCCGCACCAACCCAAACATCCGCATCCTCCTCTGCTCCCTCAAAGCCGGCTCCCTAGGCCTAAATCTCACAGCCGCATCCCGTGTCGTCGTCCTCGAACCCTTCTGGAACCCCTTCGTCGAAGAACAAGCCATCGACCGCGTCCACCGTCTCAATCAAACACAAGACGTCATCGTGCATAAACTGACTATCAAAGACAGCGTTGAAGAACGCATTCTAGCACTCCAGGAGAAGAAGAGGGAGCTGGCGAAGGTTACGATTGAAGGACAGAAGGGCATTGGAGGCGGGAAGTTGGCAATGGAGGAGATGTTGAAGTTGTTTCGGCATAATGCGGAGAGGGATGTGGGAGTTGATGGGAGGCTTGATATGATTGGGATGAAGGGGGGGAGGACGCTTGTTGATTTTGAGAGGGATAGTCAGAGTACTAGTGAGCCCGTTCCGAGAGAGGGACATGTGTCTAGGGCGAGGGAGCAGGGGCGGATGAAGGTTGGTGGGGTGAGGAGGGAAGATCCGGTTTATGGACGGAGGTGGTAGTCCGACGTGATGATGGGTTGGTTACGTGTTTATGACTTGATGGCAGTTGCATGTCTTGGGCTGGAGCGACTGGGCACCTAGGTGTTGATGATGATTATGGAACGAACGGCTGGTTCTGTGCTTTATGCTTTATGTCTGATACTTGCTGCTTGATGGAACAATGGAGGCTACGTACGTACCTAAGTACTTATTAAGCACGTTGCTCATCGTGCATGTCTTACTTACATCACGAAGGAGCGTTAAATTGTTTGAACTCTTTCTTGTCCGAGGCTACGTACTTACATACGTGGGTACTTACAGTCAGTCCAAGTACGTATAAATATCTGAGCACAACCAGGAGTTCGTTGTTAATGAACTGGACTGATATCCTCAGCTTCGCACACAACGATCCAGATAATTTTGAACATGCAGCTTACGTACGTATGTATGTACGTGTCCAATCACACATTCCCTGTACGTTAACATATTTATTTGTACGTTCAGTATTTTTCTACCCCTGCGGCGAGTGAATCTTCTAAAACCCCTCCATGAACTTGAACCATGGTTACGTAGTTAGTACGTATCGCAAATTGAGATGGATGTTTTATACGTACATGTTATTATATACATACGTGCGCAAGTACATGTAGATATAATTTGTACACCCACAGCCTGACGGGTGAGTGGGATCAACGTCCAGCGTTCAGATGGAGATAATACATACATACGTACGTAGTAAAGATGTGGAATTCGATGTACGTATATGTACTGTACTGTATGGATATAAGACGGGCGGCCTTGGCTGGGTCTGGACGGGGGCCTGATTGGACTTGTGTTGTGATTTTTTGTCCTCTCCTCGATCGGCATCGTCTTGCTGCTCATGATATACGTGTGTATGTAGGTACTAGTCACTCGCAAATTCAACGTGGAACAATGCATATTGTCTATAATGGTTCAAGGATAACATTTTTGAGTGAGTAGGTATGTATGTATTAGTAGTGTGACCAGGCCGTGGATCATTGTTTATGTTCCAATCCGTTTATGTGTATAAATTAGACGTGGTGATCAAGCGTACCATCCACTGAATGCAGTGTCGATGTTTCACTGACCATTGTGCTTCAATCAGCGTCTTGAGAGGTATCTTGGCGATTGTCGTCCTTCTCAACTCGTGCCATCAGAGCTCCGTGGCTCTCAAGTACATACGTACGTAGGTATTAACTCAACATAATCATGGCCGAGAGAATTGTCATTATGAATATTCTTGTCCAGGGCGTAATCTTGCTGTGCCTCGTAGGCGAGAAGCTCTGGTGAGAATGTACTGAATTGGTGTAGTCTGACGGTGTGTTGTCTCCACGTATGAGTTTTCTTCAAAGACACCGATCTGGGCAGGAACAATTTCGAGTCTCACAGGTTGCCGTAACTTTCCAGACAGGGCAGCACCCTTGATTATGCTACCGCTAGACGCTTTGAATCCAGACAGAATGGAGATGATGCCGAAACCTTTATCGATCGGTATGTTGTGCAACCATATCGACGCAACGAATCCTAAAATAGTGATAGTAGGTTGAACAGCCAGAATAAGATACAACAACCAATCTGGGTTGAGAGTTCCTCGTGTCGAGACTATGGTCTCGTTCCTCGGAGGATAAGGACCGGTATAGTTCACAGCATATGCTGACGCGCGACCAAGCATGTACAGTGCTCTGGCCCAATACACTGTTGCCACACTGACAGCGTAAGTAGCTCCTAACCAGGCTGATGTTGGAGGAACAGCGAAATACTCGAATGTATGAGCCAAGGGGGGTAAAGCATCATATGCATAAGGTGTCATATCTCCACTTTGAAGTATGCTCGAGTTGACCACTACATGCATGTCACAATAACCACCGACAAGAAGGATGCTAGTAGTGTTGATCTGCCATGAGCCCTGGCATCTCCCTCTTTTTACATCATACAGATTTGCAGATTTCCGGAAGTTTTGAGCTTCCCCTAGGTCCTTCGTAGGGTTGTAAGTCTGAAGCACGGCGTTGTAGGATGAGTTCTGATAGAGGCCAAAGTAAATTTGGTTGTTGGGATTGAAAGTCATCATCCCAAGACATTCCTTCGGGGTCTTCCATAAAAACATAGCACTAAGAGCGTAATTGAGCTTCACAGCGCTTGCCCAGGCCGCATCATCCTGCTCAAGAGCGGTTGAATTGCAAGATGCGATATATGCGTCAACCGAGGCGTCAAGTATCCATGTCTCGCTTGCAGACATTCGTCCTGTCATGTTACGAATATACGATTGACTTGGTACATCGAGTACGGCAGCAGACTTGTTGCTGAGGAGTAAGGTGTTGTAACCGTATGCCAATGGAAATTGTTCTTCACTAGGATATTGAGCCTTTCCCAGTTGTGATGCACTCTGGAAAGCGGACATCGAAGTGATGAGGAGATAAATTGCATCGTCTGCAGGTGACCAACTCCCTATCTTGGGGAAGCCAATGCCATATTCGCCCACAAAATCAAGCGATACCGAAGCACTGCTTAGACCGCCGTAGAAGCGTTTGTAAGCGACAGACAGGCCCAGCGGCAGAGCAATGAAGAGCAGAATGACAAGCCGCCAGAGAATGCTAGTGTGAGATGCTATGAAAGAACCAGTCGTTATTGCTTGGTAGTTCTGAAGTCTTGAGCATCCGAATCGAGCCTCTAGAAGAAGGAAAACATAGGGCAGGACAGTCTGGGTACAGATATTCATAATACTGAGTAAGAAACCAATAACGACGATTTGGCCTGTATAACGCAGATTCCAGTAAGCAGAGACAGGCAGTCACGACAGCCAAGAGGTCGACCCGTGAATATGCTTTCTTCTTTGATGGTTCGCCTAGAGCCAGTATTGGCTTGTTCTGCTCTTCTGACTCAGCATTGCTGGCACTGTATGTATGGGGTTCGTGAAAGTGCCTCCAGTGACCAGCCTGCAACGGTATGTATTGTGGACCCATATTGCTTGTGTACATTTGATATTGATTCATGTTGTGACCTAATTCCGGGTTGAAAGAGGAGTAGGCGCTGTTACATCAACCCTGATCTGACGGAAGGCATAATAGTTTCTTTCGCAAAGCAGTTGAGGCAGACTTGTGTTATAAATAAGAAGAACGCTCGAAGTTCAATGTTTCAACTCTCAGCCTTACTTGAGTAAATGAGATCGGTAATGGCAGAACAGTTCACTCGGGAAAGCTGTAGCCTTACAACAATGGTCCAGAAATCAGCCACACCATTGAGCTTCCGCACTCGATCCATGCATTCACAAACCTGTGGAAGGAGGCTTGAGCCGCATTGGGGTGTCGCTTCGGCATTCAGAGCTAGGGTCTGCAGTCGTATGACGCACCCAATCGACACAATGTGGTGTGCAACAAGACTGCTAACTGAAGGTATCTGTCATCGCTATTGTTCACAAGAACGAAGTGAATCGACAGGAAATGATGAGACGCTTGCTGGAAACACAATGTATCAACGCCCGAGCATAATTGCCGACCCTTCTCTGCTATTACTCCGTAGTACGTTCACAAAGTGGGAGTGAGGCTATGCCAAGGCTGATCGATGACTCGCACTGGCTGGACGATTTCGCTCGCTGCCATTTGTTGCACAGGTCCTGCCGCTGTTCGTTTTCTGAACTGCTGTTATAAACATGTGATGTCAATATGAAGGTCGCAGGTTGTACAGTGACTCCCATTAGTTTGAAACCCTGCCGAAATTAACCCGGATTTCTGATCCACCCACCTCGTTTCTCTTC